>SNQJ01S0184136.1:8813-18907 GCA_010110895.2 Picea sitchensis | reverse complement strand
TGAATACAATTCCAAGTGATTTTCTTAAACTATAAGAGGGGATGTATTTATTAGAAGAGAGGATAATTAACCAAAGATTGCATATTCAATATGAAAAATTATAATTGGAAAGAGAAGATACTCTCTTGGATGACAATGAATATGAAGTTGCAAAATACAACCAACAGGTTGTAAGGGAGAGACGTAAACAAAAAATAATTAAAAATAATATAAATTTTATAACAAGAGGAGGTATGCAACAACCTGAAGACAATAAAGTTCATCCAAGGGAAAATTTAGAAAGTGAAATTGATGGATTGTGGATTTTAATGAGGAAAACAACCAAGGGAAAATGCAATAGAAAAAGGAAAACAACCAACAAAGAATATCATCTAACGGGAGGACTTTGCATCAGCAAAGAAAATGGGAAAAAGAAATATAAGATTTGGAACCCTGGAAAGACAAAAGAAATTGCAGCAGAGGAAGTGGTGCAACAACATAATGAGAAGGATGAAAAATAACAAATTGAAGTGTGGGATCCAGGAGGAATCAACAGATGAAAACAATGGACTGCTACATTACTATAGAAAAATAATAGAAATCTAGTTCAAACACATGGCCAGGAGGCCATGAAAATTTTCAACTTTCGGAGTCTGATGCAAGAGCATTAGCTCTCAAAAGAAGTATTTTATTTAATTAAAAAAGGGGGTCTTGACTTTGGAGGAAAAGTAATATTTTCCTAATAAAATATATTGTATTTTTAAATGGAAATATTTTGTGGAGGATAAATTGGTTAAAAAGTGCCAAATATTGATTCACCCCCCTTCTCAATATTGGTGATATTTCCAACACACACACACACACACATATTAGTGCCCCATATAACCCCAAACACATGATGAAATTGCCACAATAAAAACTAGCATATATAAACCGTCTCTAAAACAAGGATTTTGGAGATGGTATTTTATAACACTATTAGCTCAAAAAGTTCAATTCCCATTACTTTCAAGGGGGTTTTTAAAAAACCACCTTGAAAATAGCTAGGGGTAGTCTTTATAACCCCCCCTAAAAATAATGAGAATTTGACTTATGGTGGCAATTTTTAACAAACTGCCTCCAAAAGTTAAATTCTCATGACTTGTAGGGGGGATTGTCAAAACACCGCCTTGAAAAATATATTTAGGGGCATTCGTTTTAAACCCCTCCAAAAAAACAATTATGAGAATTGAACTTTTTGATTTGGTTGTAAAACAATCGCCTACACAAGTTCAATTCTCATGACTTTTGGGAGGGGTTTTAAAACCCACCTCCAAAAGTTAATTTTTCATGAAATTTAGGGGGGGGTTGAAAAAAACATAATCCAAAAGTTAAATTATCATGGAATTTAGGGAGGGGGTTTGTCAAAAAACCACCTTCAAAAATGTATTTAGGGGTGGTCTTGTTAAAACCTCCCAAAAGGCATGAGAATTGAACATTTCAAGGAAATTGTTAAAAAATTGCCTCCAAAAGTTAAGTTCTCATGGATTTTACAGGGGGTTGTCAAAATATTGCTTTAAAAACCACATTTTAAAACCCCCGCAAAAAGTCATACAAATCAAACTTTTAGAGGTGGTTGTTCAAAAACCACCTCCAAAAATTCAATTCTCATGATTTTTAGGTGGGCTTGTACACATACTACCTTACAAAAACACGTTAAGGGGTGGTTGTTTTAAAACCACGCCTAAAAGTCATGAAAATCAAACTTTTAGAGGCGTTTGTTAAAAACCCACTGCCAAAAGTTCAATTCTCATGACTTTTGGGGGGGGTTTCAAAAACCGCTCCAAAAGCTCTAAAAGAACTTTTATAGGAAGTTTTGGAAAGACCCCCGCAAGCCAAAACCCCCACTAAAGGGGAAAATTTTTGTAGTGAATTATGTTTTATCTCTGTAAATCCCACCCCCTTACATGGATGAATAAGAGAATGGGAGAAGCCAAAATTGCCAAGAGGCTTGATTGTTTGTTCATTTTTAGAGCTTCCCTCATTGAATTCATTGAGATTAAACAATGGGTCACCTCCGAGGGGAGTTGGACCATAATCCTTTAGTGTTGTGTAACACCCTAATCCCCAGTTTAGTGATGTATATTGTAAATACAATATGGATACATGCCAAATGATATAACATGTAAATGTTGTACATTGAAAATAATAAAATGAAATACATCACCAATTACTAGATGGGTAAGGACCAAAGTCATGGGGGGCTATGTGTTAGGGACATAACCTCCCTAACCCCTGATGTAGGTAGAACAATATAATTTCCATGTAATAAGTCTAATGTAAGAGGACTTAATAGAAGCTTCCACTTCTACAAAGATCTTCTTCTAGAATGCTCTTTAGAAGATATAATTAGCATAAATAGTAGTAGAAGGCATGAGAAAGTATTTTCTTGAGAATTATCGTAATAGATCCCTTCTCTACTAGAGGTTTCCCTCTCGAAGATGCATGTGAACTTGGATTTCTATCAATAAAGGTATCATTGTTTGTTTTGTTATTCTCTATATTTTATTGTTCCACTGTTATTTGTTGCAATCTTTATGTTTTTTCTTATTATAATACATATAGTACCTTACAAGAGGTAATAGAGCTCTTTCCTCTACCGAAATTGTGAGATTTTTTTTCCAGGGTAGAGATGTGTACCACTGGTGTCTTTAAAGCACAAAGAGTTGTCATTCAACAGGTAAAATTGTGGTTGTGGAAGACTACACATAGGAAATACAAACAGTTTCACGGGGTTACTCGAAAAAAATGGTTCACCTTGTTGGAAACCTTTGCAACCCTTGTTGGTACCCCTTCGAGTAGTACCACTTCAGACAGAATTTGTACATGACCATCACTCCTAAGTACCTCCAGATATATCGGGAGTCCCATGGGTCTCCTAAAACTAATGTGGATCAATCAATCAATCACCTGACTGCTATAGTGACATCGATAACAACACTAGAGAAGATACTCTCTATTACCTAGGTAATCGGGTAGTACAACTAAGGGTACGGTCGATCCTCCTTAGTTGGTGCCCTGAGATATTTAGTTGAGTACTACTATTTAACCCTACATGTATATAAGAGAGATATAGCACAGGGAAAACCCTTGTCTATAGGAACCCTGAAAAACCCTAACCCTCGAGAATAGAACAAAACATAAAAGAAATAGAAGGGAAATTTTTCCATGCAATCTTACCTCCTACATCTTGGTTGAAAAATTCCTACATAGTTTCCCCTATTTAAAATTTGGACATTCCATCACTACAATATTATTCAGGCCTGAGTATAAATCCATAGGAGTTAAAAACAAAAAGAGTATAGTGGTCCCGCCAACACCCTTATTCAGGACCTGTCCCATTGGATTCCTCTCTTCACCTTGATCATTGTGGTACCTATCACTTGTAAGCCTTTTTTTTCCCATGGATCCACCCACCCTTCCTAGCGCCCTTATTTGTTGCATATCCAATTGGCTTCCTCTCTTCACCCCATCCACCATGATACCCCTCATCTGTAACCCTTTTTCTTTGTGGACCCACCTACCCATTTTTTGTTTCTCCCCAAATGGATATCACCCACAACCAAGAACTCAACAAATTTCTCGTCGACAATGAACAAAACAAGAAGTCCATCCATGAACTCACTTCCAATATTGCTACCCTCAACTCTGATAATCCTCCCATCAAAACTAATTTGCAAGGTGTGCAACAATCCATAGACGTTGTCTCGGACAAGATGAACAACTTCATAAGTCGATTCTCAGTTCCTACCTCCTATGAACAACCTTATCACCATGAAGATCCCAACTCTTCCCATTACCAAGCCTTTCATTCCAATCAACCTCATTGAGAACTGCAACTTCCCATAGTTGAGGTGAAAACATTTGATGGCTCAAATCCCATGGGTTGGGTCACACAAATGGAACATTATTTCTCCTTACATGGCATCACTGATGAATTGGCCAAACTTCATTACAGTGTCCTCTATCCGGATCTTGAATGTTGGAAAAGGTGGAAATGTTATAAAATTCATGCCAAGGGTGTGTTTCTTGGACACATTTTGTGGCCGAACTTTATGAACGATTTGACACAAAAACATACCATTTGGGTCGTTTGACTTAGTTGAAATAGTCAAGAACAATAGAATAATTTATAGTCACTTTTGAGCATTTGGATTTTAGAGAAAAGGGTATGCCATATGCCTTTCTCAAGGAATTCTTTATCAACGGCCTAAAGGATGAAATCTGAGATTAGGTCCAAATCAATCGCCCCCAGATGCAGGAGGTAAGATTGCGCGGAAAAATTGTCTTTTCCTATAACCAAAAGCCCTATTTTATTCCTCTCCCTAGACCTACCAATTTTGCCCGTCATGATACTCCTCTCAATATCTAGAAATTAACTTGGGTAGAAATGGTTGGATGTCAACTTCAGGGTCTTTTCTATAATTGTGATGACAAATATTTTCTAGGGCGCAAGTGTAAGGAACAAAATACTTTTATGGCCATTTTTTAGGATTTTGTTGATGAGGAGGTTGAAGTTTCCCCTATGGAAGAGCTACCGCAAGAAGATGATCCTACTCTTCCCTCTGATCCTCCAAAATTTGAACCATTGATTTTTCTACATGTCATCATTGGATTCTCTAATCACAAAACCATCAAGGTAATTGGATACATTAAGTATAATAAAGTCATAATCTTAGGTAGCACCCATAATTTTATTCATCGTTACATTTCCCAAGAAATCAATTTCTATATTTGTGCAGTCAACAAATTTCAAATCATGAATGCCAATGGTGGTTCCATGAAATTTGGTGGGCTATATGAAAATGTGCACCTACAAATTGGTCAGTACCACCTAAAATCTCATATGTTATCGACATGGGCGATTATGAAATTGTGCTCGGTGTTGAATGGTTATGCACTCTCGACCCCATCATCATGAATTTTAAGGACCTAATCATGCAATTCCAACATGAGGGAAAACAAAATAAGTTCCAAGGAATCACAATAGGCTCACATGAGATCATTAGTTCCCACTTAATGGAAAAGCTACTCAAAAAAGGTCATTCTGACATTATTTCCCAACTCCATTCCATTCATGTCATTGAGACACCCTCCATGCACCCTAACCTCCAATATATACTCTCCCAAAACCAAGATATTTTTAACACTCCCCATGGACTTCCCCCTTCCCATGACATCCATGATCATTCCATTCCCCTAGTACTAGGCAGTCTTCCTCCCAATGTTTGTCCTTATCGTCATCCCTTTTCCCAGAAAAATGAAATTGAGAAAATTGTTAAAGAATTTCTAGAAGCATGTGTTATATCCATCCTAGTACCATCCCCTATTCTTCTTTTGTAGTCATGGTACTCAATAAATACGGAACTTGGCACATGTGTCCTAATTTTCGTGCCCTCAACAAACTCACAATCAAAGACAAATTTCCCATTCATGTTATTGATGACCTTTTGAATGAATTGGGTGGTGCTCAATAATTTACCAAACTTGATCTTTGTTTTTGCTACCACCAGATATGTAAGAAAGAGAAAGACATCCCAAAGTCTTCCTTTATAACTCATGAGGGTCACTATGAGTTCTTGGTCATGATCTTTGGTATGTGTAATCCCCCCTCCACTTTTCAAAGTGTCATGAATCATGTCTTCCATCCTTTCGTCCATCATTTTGTATTATTTTTCTTTGATAATATTCTAATCTATAGTAAAACTGGGCAATCCCATCTCTCCCATGTGGATCAAGTCCTCCATCTACTTTCTAAGTACAATTTTTTTCTCAAATAATATAAATGTGCTTTTGGTGCCTCTAAAGTTGAGTACCTAGGTCATATTGTAGGCAAGGATGGTGTATGGGTGGATCCTAATAAAATTGAAGCTATGAAGGATTGGCCTCACCCTAAAACTCTTAAAACATTATGTGATTTCCTGGGTTTAATGGGATATTACCGCAACTTTGTTCAGAATTATGGTAAAATTGCATCTCCTCTCACTGCTCTCCTTAAAAAGAATTCTTTCAGTTGGACTCCAACAACTTTTCAATTCTTCCAAGCCTTCAAAGATGTTATCTGCACAACTTCTGTCCTGGCACTACTAGACTTCACCAAGACTTTCATCCTGGAATATGATGTGTCAGGGAAAGGAATTGGGGTAATCCTCATGCAAGATGGTCTCTCTTTAGATTTCACTAGAAAAAAACTATCAGAGCGACATTTGGTCCAATAAACCTATGGAAAGGAAATGTTGGATATTCTACATGTAGTAGATCTCTAGCTTCCTTATTTATTGGGTAAATGCCTCCAAATCAAAATTGATCATTGTAGCCTCAAGTATTTTTTGGAGCAAACAATTTCCTCCCTAGGGAAACAAAAATGGGTAACCAATTTGTTTGGATATGATTATGATATAATCTACAAGAAGGGAAAATAAAATGTGGTTGATGATGGTCTTTCAAGGGAATATGAAGAATAAGGGTCCCTCTTTTCCCTCTCATTCATTGTAGCAGAATAGCTTCAAGAAATTTGTCAGGAATGGTTGGAAGACCCCAAAATTTCTATCTTGATCCAATAATTGCAATAGGGTCCTCAAGATTCTCTAGGGTACTCTTGGAATAATGAATATATTTGCTATAAAGGTCACTTGTATTTAAGAAAACACCCACACCTTAGATCCATGGTGCTCTCTGAGTTTCACACTTCACCCATAGTTGGGCATTTAGGGTTTACCAAAACTTATGAAATAGGACATTCACACCATTGTGGTTGAATGTGATACATGTCAACACAATAAGGGTCAAATAGTCAAATCTCCAGGCACACTCCAACCACTCTTGATTCCACCTTCTATTTGGAGAAATATTTCTATGTATTTCATTGTTGGCCTACCTAAACCAGGAAATAAGTTAGTCATCATGTGATCCAGGTGGATCTCGGTGGCCATCCACCTTTTCCACTAAATCAACATTTTGAACCTATGATTTTGATAAACCATGATATTCACCCTTTTGATGGGGAATGTAATGTAATATCATCTTCATTTTTTAATTACAGACGTCATGTAATGATTTCCTAGTGGTTTTATTTACATGCCTACAACATAGCATGAATTCATCCAATCTCATTAGAACTCTGCAATTAAGGGCACTCAGGCCAGAGTATTTTTGAGATGGGTGACCACCCAAGAAGTCCTAGTGTTTTACATGCCTATGGAATTTTATAAAATTAGTCCAATCCACATGCATCATGGGAATTGTTCTCCTCTCACTCTCTCATATATAATTGAGGTAAAGGAGGCCCTTCCAGCATGCAATGGAGTGTGATGTAAATCTTCTTGTGAATAAAGCGTAGCCAACATCTCTTTCTTTTCAGAGATAAGATACCCCATTCTTCCAGTTTGTGTTCTACAGAGTTTTTCTCTCCTATTCATTAATAGAAGTTGGGTTTCAATGTATTTTTGTGTTCTCTGCTATATTTTTATTTTTGTCTCATTTCGCTCTCAAAATAATCTGGATCAGTGGTGTTAGAGCAGTCTTCTCCTTGTCATTTTTCATAGCAGGCCCCAGATGAGCTCAGAGTATAGATATTTTGGTCTCGAGCTATTTTCGCTTGAGAACAACCTCTCTCGCTAGCCCAAGTGATCTCCCATAGCGGAAGAAAAGAGAGACGACAAAGCAAGAGATACTTTCATTATGTTTCTCAAGGAATCCCTCGTGTGATAGAGGAAGGAGATGACGAAAAACCTCGCTCATATCCTTCAAATACTACTGATGGTAGCGACCGAGGCATCTTCGACAAGCAACCATTTCATAAGTATGACACCCTTCAAGGTACAATTCAATTTTTATATCCCCTTATTTGAAGGCCATATTGCTCTAGAAAAATGGTTTAATCTGCTAGAAGGTTATTATTATGTCCAGAATTTTTATGACAATGAAAAGTTGACCTTCGTGCTTCCTAAATCCCTTTGTCATGTAAAATCTTGGTGGGAAGGTTACTGGGAGAGGTACACCACAAGTGAATCTACACCATTCAGGAGAGAACCCACTTGGGCGGCCTTTGTAGATTCCCTAAAGGAAGAGTTCTACCCTGTCATAAACTATGATGGCCAATACATGAGATAGACAACTCTACATCATAAAAGAGACCAGACAGTGTCGGAGTACACTAACATATTGCATACCTTGTGCTCAAATTTGGGTATCAAATAATATGAGAGACACCTGATCTTGAAGTACCATAGTGGTCTGCGCAAGTACATACAAACATAGATGGATTTCTTGGACATCTCCTCACTGGGAGTTTCTTATCAATATGCGGTCAAAATCAAGTAGAAATTCAAGCAACGAAGTAAGCAAGAGTTCAGGTTTGAAAATATTCCATAAAATAAGTATGGTAAAGGAAACCCTAACTCACAGAACAAAGGACATATTAGCAAGGAAGGCCAACCTCAAGAGATCCAATCCAATATGTAGGAAAATAAGGGTAACGTCAATTTTAACAAAGACACTGGAAAGTGGTGAGAGTTCCACAAAATCCCCTAGCACAACAATGATGAATGTCACTTGAAAAAATAGTCATTAGTGGTCGAGCTCAAACAAAATGAATCAGAACCTAACTCAAACTTTGATTCAAAGTACAATAAAGGGAAACAAATCATTGATGCAGAACCCATTTTTACCATCACGACCACAACAATACAACCAGAAGAACCAAAGGAGCTTGAGGAGGGGGAGCACCTCTTCCACTCCCAGATGTGGGTAAAGGAGACTCCACTACATTTTATTATTGACTGTGGGAGTCAGAAGAACCTTATCTCATCCGATGTTGTCAAGATATTGAAGTTTCCAACGATTCGATACCCCCAACCATACACCATCGGATGGTTTAGTGGAGGATGAGATATCGATGTTAGCCAACAATGTCACATGCCCTTTGGAATCAATCCCTTCAAGGATGAGGTAGTGTGTGATGTTGCCCCACTTGAAGTATGTGATGTTATTTTAGGACAACCATACATGTTTAAATGTCACGCTATCTATGAGTCTTGTCCCCGTAGTGTCATTATTACTTTAGGAGGTCATCTCTACATGGTACCAGAGGTAGTTCCAACTACTATCTCGGAAAAATAGTGTCGAAAATTAATATCTCATATCGCAAAGTTTATCCTATTCACAATCTGGTTAGAAGGTGAACAGAAGGACACTACGAGTACTATAGCCTCAACCCAATACATTTCTATCCAACAGAAGTAGGTTAACAAGATTGTAGAGGAACACAAATAGAATGAGATTATTCCATATGTTCATAATAGCTCTATCAGCCACGACCCTTTTCAGGTGTTCTTGGGGTTCCCACTAGTATCCCCCATTGATATATCTATTTTTCATGCATCTTCATCGACATAGTCCTCCCACACTTAGACCAGGAAGATCATGCAGCCATATTTGTTGAATGGATCCAACACCTCCAACAAGTTCATGACATCCTTCCATAGGAAAAGTACAAGAAGGAAATCTAATTAAACAACGCAAGAATATCACCAAGGTTCAGATGCACCATAAGTTTCTTTTTATCCCGAGGGAACTTGACGCAATGGGGACCATTTCTTCCTAAGCAGGGAGGAATGATCCAGGTGGATCTCATTGGCCATCCACCTTTTCCACTAAATCAACATTTCGAGCCTATGGTTTTGATAAACCATGATATTCACCCTTTTGATGGGAAATGAAATGTAATGTCATCTTCATTTGTTAATTATAGACATCATGTAATGATTTCCTAGTGGTTTTATGTACATGCCTACACCAGAGAGATAATGGATCGGATCCCATTAGAACTCCACAGTTAATCATGCTCATGCTAGAGTAGTACTGGGATGGGTGATCTCCCAGGAAGTTTTAGTGTTTTACATGCCTATGGAATTTTATAAACTTATTCCAATTTATCCCACTTGCATCATGGGAATCATTCTCCTCTCACTCTCTCATATATAATTGAGGTGAAGGAGGCCCTTTAAGCATGCAATGGAGTGTGATGTAAATCTTGTTGCAAATGAAGTGTAGCCAACATCTCTTTCTTTTTAAAG
>SNQJ01S0184135.1:6894-18904 GCA_010110895.2 Picea sitchensis | reverse complement strand
ACCAATACAAAGTGGATCTATGTAACAGTGTACGTGTCATAGTTCAAAAAGAAACTCCGTCGCAACCTGGGTAAAGTATATATCAGAGTGAATGACTCAACCTAGGGTCTTCTTACCGATCCCGATGTAGTACAAATATAACCATGTGAATAGATGTCTTGATGTCGAACATGCCATAAACCACTTGATTACTGGTCAATGAGATAAACCGTTAACAAGTTTGAGGGATATCACCATTGATGTTAATGATTCCCAAGGTACTCTAGTACATTCTAATGAATTTGAATGGATGAGGTGAATTCAAACATCCGTGGAATCATCCGATCAGGGGTCAATTATGTAAACCCACTGTCAGACGTGAGGATGCCTAACATTTGGGCATGCAGGTCCCAAAGTACTAACTGATTTAATCTAAGTCTAACTCATGGATAATGTGCTGAAGTCAACAGGAATAGACTCGTCGAAGGAAGGCCTTGATGTATCCCCCATCAATGACACAAAACATACACAAAGATGTAATTGGTGGATCAAATGAACATGGACTGACATGGGTATTGAAACATGATATTTGTGATGGTTGACTCTCGAGGAAGATACTTCCCTTGAACATTAAGGCATGGCAACATAAACTTGACATGGACCAAAACTTGATAATGCAATGGATGTTGTGACTTACGTCGGGTGACCCAAAGGAGTAAAGAAACTCAAAGGATTGGTTTAGTGCAGAGGTTCAATGGATTGAAATGCGTGAAAAAATAAAATGTTGTGTTCAAGGGCGACTGTAAGGATACTAGTAAAGTTCTTAGAAAACCACTCGGCTTGCTTCTTTCAATTTTTCCCCCATCCAGATAGACGAGTACCTCTTTTTGGTTTAACGAGCTCGAGGAGGGTAACACATGCTCGATATAACTCACCTTCGGTAAGTTCCTCTTTCTTTGTTTAATGAAATGGAAGAAGTAAGGGTTCGGTCTCATATGAACCCTTCAGTGTATGAATGTTTAATGAGTCCAGAGAAGGTAAACTCGGTGGTTTTCATATTTAGAGAGTCTGAAAAAAACTTAAAGATGACTCCAATGTTGTCCTTTTTCGTAAGATTAGTCTTGCAAGGCTGAAAAAGAGATAAATTATCACTTGAAAGACGCCCTTTCAAACCTTTTAACGAGTGGTAAAGGAAGCAAGATCACTCGACAATATTTTCATGTTTAGAAGTCTGAAAAGAGCTTAAATACGACTCCAAGGGGTTCCTTTTTCGTGTATCCATATAGGTCCGAAAAATAGATAAAATTTTACCCGGTTACATCCTCATGTTTTGGCGAGCATGAGAAATAAAAAAGACTAAGATCGATATTCCCCCATCTTGAAAATCTAGTGGCTTTACTCCAAAATGATCATCAAAGGCTGGAGACATGCCCCCCCAAGCTTCAATTCATTCACCAACTTTGAGGTTGTCACCAATTTTTGTACTAGATGGAGAAAACGTATATAGGTGGATGAAATGAAGGTTCAACTATGAGACCTAACTAAAGACTCGACTCGACATCTACGAGATCTAGAAAAAGACTCAACCTAATAGGAGAGGTAATTGTTTCATTTTTTAATGAGCTTGACACAAGAAAAGAACTATGCTCAGGGCTCCAGGTTCAATCCCCAGATTTCTGTTTCATTTTTGAATGAGCTTTCTACAAAGAGGAAAACTATGCTCAAAGCTTATGTTTCATTTTTTAATGAGCTTGCCACAAAGAAGTGCTCGTGGACTTCTGTTTCATTTTTTAATGATCTTTCCATAGAGAGGAAAAATATGCTCATAGACTCTTATTGATCATGGCTTCCAAGAGGATAACACTTTGGAAGGACACCATGTCAAGGGACAAAACTCGGTCATGGATTCCAAGAGATCTTCACTGGATGGAAGAACAACACTCTGGAAGGAACACATTTTGAGGGCCACGACAGGGGTAAGGAGATCAGGCTCCAATAGCCCTACCGAAGAGATCACCATGTCAACTACCAGATCCAAATCATCAGAAGTTGAATTCATGGGGGATAACGCCACATAATTGACCTGTGGTAGGGGTGATACCGACTGCATATAAGAACCATTTAGGGAGTTCATTGGGTTGATGGCCATGCCAGAGCCAATGAAAGAAATTTAATCAATTGTCACCATTCTTCCATTGTGCGGGAAAGATATCAAATGAAAAAGAGTGGATACAATATCTTTCATGGCATAGACATCCATAACATCAACGAAGACAATTTTCCCTCCCAAAGTTACAGGAAATCAAGGAAGAATCCCTAAAGGGTAACTGGTTCTTTTGTTAAAAGAAAACAAAGTCTGGGTAACCGACACAAGCTTAGGATAACCCAAAGCTTTCTAAGCAATAGAGGACAAAATACTAATGGACAAACCTTCATATATCATTTTCTGAGGAACAACCCGACCACAAACCTATACTGTGATCTTGAAAGGAATGTGAGAAGGAAGACGAGATCTAGCTAGCACACCCCAATAAAAAAGGATGGCCTCATTACTGGGAGGGGTTTTCATAGGAGAAGGAGGATTTCCCCCCAGCGCAGGAGATCTTGTATCAATGAAAAAAATGTGGGCAGTATCAGGTTTACTCTCTAGAGGGAGAGTAGGATCAACCGATGGTGGAACTGGATCAACCACTTTGACACTCTTTAGAGGAAGAATGGGATTGACCGATGATATAACCAGAGAAACCACTTTGGCACTCCTCAAAAGAGGAGTGGGATTGACTGATGATGTAACCGGAGCAACCACTTTGGCACTCGTTAGAGGAGGAGTGGGATCGATCGATGGCGGAGTCAGATCGACCACTTTGACACTCTTCAGATGAAGGGTGGGGGAGACCAAGGAAGGAACTGGATCAGTCACTTAGGTTCCACTTGCCAGAAGGAAAGTGGGGCTGATCAAGGATGGAACTGGATCATCTACTTTGGTAGGTGGTTCAACCAAGGATGAAACTAGATTGACCACCTAATCAACCAGACTGACTGAGGATGGAACTAGATTCACCATTTTGGTTTCACTCTTTTGATGAAGAGTGAGACTGATCAATGATAGATATGGATCAGTCACTTGGGTGTGTGGTTCAATCAAGGAGGAAAATATATTGACCACCGATCAACCAGATTGATCGAGGATTGAACCAGATTGACCATTCCATCAAATAATGAAGGGTTGGGGGAAAGATTACGATAACCTTTTGGAAGTTGAAGTTTTTCCGAAAGATAAGAAGCCTTGTCCATACGAGGACAAAGGTGAGAGTAGTGATCACCTTTACATAAAATGCAAGGGAACTTGGCAATTGTCTTCTTCTTACCAACCTTGATGTTACTAGTTGATGGGTCATCACCAGCTTGACTAGCAGGGATGATGGAGTGGAGGAACACATTTGTAAGACCTTGGGAATACCAGGGAAATCCCTCAGAAAGTGGTCACCCTTATAAAGACTGCAAGGGAATTTGGGTTTTGAATTATTCATTTTAATCTTGTTGACCTCATCAACACTCCCAGTACTATCAACAGTAGTTGGTTGCTTGGATCCAACATTTGATGTAGTTGGATGCTTGGTCCCCTTCTAGTTCTTCTTCTTCTCTTTCTGTTTCTTCTTCTTCTTATCAATCTGGCTACTTTCTTGAGAGATTTCTCTAGGCAAAGTAGGAGAAATGGAAGGAGACCTGACAGGCGAAGAAGGATAAAGGTTGACATGAGGTTGATGTGTGGGTGGTGTGATGAAATATAAAGTATTAGGTTCAGCTGAAGCACTGGGAGGATTCAAGATCACCATAGTGGGAAATAACCAAACTGGTAATCCGATGGTGAGTCCTAGAAGAATTAGTGTGGCAATGTATAGAGGACCAAAGTTTCCAAAAGAAGGAAAGGTGAAAGGTTCCCTGGAATAAGGGGTTCCTCAATTGGTACTCCCAGGAGTTGATTCCACCCACACTAACTCGACCTAAGGTCTACTAAGTAAAACAAAAAACACATGCTAAAAATATAGTAAGCAAGCAAGCAAACAAAACCTTCTCATGTTGAGCACACTAGTTGGTGATGAAATCCAACATTGCAGGAATAAAGTAAGAAGGGGCTGAGATAGAGCGGGTGGAAAAGTTACATTGATGACCTAATTAACGGACTTACACCCTGGTGCAAGCTCCTACACATAATCATGGGTATACCCTCCAAGGAGCCCGAGTGATTCTGGCCAACGTTGATTCCAGGTACCATGAAGACTTTCCCCTCCACAGTCACCTTGTGTAAAGACCCCAAAGATATAGGCCACTAAGGTTACCAACTACAACAGTGATGCCTAGGGAAACAATCGACAGTCTGATCCACGTGCAAGGGCAGGGTATCTAGCCCGAAATCAACTTGAAAGGCTTCCACTCATCATTGTGGGTATACCTTCAAGAGACCCCCATAATATGCACAATCTCTACACCAATACCAGCAAAGAAGGGTGAGTAACTTTGCTAGTCTCAATGCGACCTCGTGATTGACCCTTGTGTGAGAAGGGATTCCCAGGACAAAATGGAGCAATTGTATTTCACCGCTCCTTAGCACAAGATCCTATGTTTGTTTGCAGCTTTGGAAAGTTATCTTTCACACCTATTCCAAAGCCCTACACCTAATATAATGTAGGTTTTCTACCAGAAAATATAAAAATATCTAATCAATTTTAGTTTAGCTCTTGATTTTAGGGTTGTTGTTTACTCATAGGTGTATGAGAGTGAAAACTGATGATATCGTGACTCGATTCCCAAAACATGCATAAGAAATGATAAGCAATCTTTTATTTCAATGAATGTCTATCTAAGGGAAGGAGAAGGATTTTCACTTCACTTTCAAACACTAAGATGCAAAGACCTCATGCAATAGTCCT
Source organism: Picea sitchensis (assembly GCA_010110895.2). Classification (NCBI taxonomy): domain Eukaryota; kingdom Viridiplantae; phylum Streptophyta; class Pinopsida; order Pinales; family Pinaceae; genus Picea; species Picea sitchensis. Next base: position 13,994 of record SNQJ01S0184135.1, on the reverse strand, counting down.
CAATCAAAAATCCGATACAATGCTAAAATGTTTATGTGTGACTGACAATCAATTTGATGTAAAGCTTCTTATGTTGATCAGACTTCAAGATCTATGAGATTTAAGCAACTCGGAAGAAAATTTCACATAAACAAAAACACACCCTCGTTGTGATCAAACAATAAAAAAGAAAACTAAATCCAGATAGGAGGAAATGCTTGGAGAAAATACCTCAAAGGTCAGAAGGAAAGGTACAAAATACATTTGAATCTTCTTACAAAGTTTTCACTCAATCAGATAAATGAGAAGAAAACGACAAATTGACTCTAAATCGTCAAGGAAAAAGCCCATATCCTTCTTTAGCAAAACTCTCAGAGACTCTGAATTGAAGTATGATATAATGGAAAAATAGGCCTATGCTCTGGTAAAGGCTTTGAAATCCTTCAGAGTATATGTCCTTCAATCTGAGATCACAACTTGTGTCCAAAGAAGTGCAGTCAAAGAAATCTTAGTTCAGCCTGATTGTGAAGGAAAGAGAGGAAAATGGATAACAAAAATCCTGGAGTATAACCTCACTATAAATCCTACTCAGTTGATAAAAGTTTAAGGCCTTACCAAATTAATGACAAAGTCTAATTGAAAAGCAATTGGGTTGTATTATCTTTCAAGAAAAACACATGATTCTTCATTCTAGATTGGAGAAACAAATTCACAGGTAAACAAGAAGTATGTTCTCACCTTGGTACAAAGATATCGTGGTTTTTTTGTAGAATTTTCAATCCCCTCCAGAATTGGATAAATCAAAATTTAGATCAGTAAAGTATTGCATTATTGATCATATATTATTCTGGAAACACCCTCATGGCATTTTTTTGACGTGTGTTGATGAAGAAGAGGCTAAACAAATTTTTTGTGATCTACATCATGGTGTTTGTGGAGGCCATCACCATTGGAAGGCTACTGCCTTCAAAATTCTCAGGGTATCCTATTATTGGTCAGTTCTATTCTTAGACATTTTTTCTTAGGTCAGGGCATCTGAACCCTATCAAAAATTTGCTGGAAAGCAAAAACTAATGTCTCTGCCTCTGAAACCAATCATCGCTCATGGACCATTCCAATAGTGGGGCTTGGATTTCATTGGGGAGATCAATCCTTCATCTTAGGGGAAGAAAATATGGATTATTACAGCCACTGATTAATTTACAAAAGGGATCGAAGCAATTCCAACTCAGAATGCAACATACAAGGTAATCATGGAATTCCTTGAAGGACATATCTTCTCCAGGTTTGGCTGTCCTAAAAAACTAGTCACTAATAACGCACAAGCCTTTAAATTCAATTCCATGATTGATTTCTGCAATAAGTATAGTATCAAATTGGTCCACTCTACTCCTTAATACCTCCAAGGAAATAGGTTAGCGGAGTCTTCCAATAAGATTCTGATAAGGATTATCAAAAAACTATTGGCAGAAAATAAAAAGTCATGGGATTCCAAGTTAAAGTTTTCCCTATGGGATGATCGTATCAGTAACAAAAAATCTATTGGGACCTCTCCTTTCTAGATGGTATATGGGACATAAGCTATTCTTCCAACTCAATTGGGCCTACCAATTTTAAAATTTTTACAACAAGAGTTAGAAGATCCCAACGATCTCCAAAGGAGAATTTTTCAAATGATAGAGGTTCAACGGGTTAGAGAACACATGAATCAGAAAGTTGTTTCTCACCAGAGAAAAGTCAAGGCCACATTTGATAAAGGAACTAAGAAAGATGTTTTTAATAGCCAAGGTAATGGACAATAACACTTTTCTCCTACATAATTTAGATAACACGTAAACGTTTGGAGGCCCAGTGAATGGGAGATTATTGAAACACTACTTTCTTTAAAGACTTATCAGGTTTTCAGCTTGTACATTAGGTTTTTCTTTCAATAAAGACTCCATATACCCAATGAACTTGTGTTCTATAGTTGTGTTGTGAATAAAGACTGACATATGCAGGGAGATTAGTGAATCATAAATAAAGGAAAAGGCATTGGTCTACAGTTCTTGGAGTTTACCATCAAAACTCCACTCATAGAAGGAGCCAGTGTTAGTCTCTAATTTTTCTTTTGATCTAGTGAGAAACTCTAATCCTAAAACCCTCCCTAGTTGTACTTCATTGTTTTCTTTCATTTGAATTTAATCCATGTTTTGAGTTTGTTATGTTTCACATTTTATCTTTTTGAATAATTTCCTTGAGTTAGAAGATTTTAGACATGGTTTTATGAGATCTGTCACATCATATGCCTATTTGAATCCTGCACATTCAAAATTTTTCCATGTCATTAATAGCGCTATTGGAATAAAATTATTCCTGTGGAGCTAATGTAATAATTCCATGATAAGTGCTAACCACCATGATTTTGTTATGATTGCATAAATCATGGACCGATAATCCGCATGTGTCCCACGATATCAACTGAATCAATTATGCAGTTCAAATTGTTACATGATGGGATCATTTTGTACCTGCAAAGACCCATTTCAAATCAGTTCAATTCCCAAACATCATTATTTGATCCTGTCACTCATCATTCTAATTTTGTTGAATTATAAGCGCAGGTATCTTTCAGAAGAAATTGTTTCATGCTAACAGTTACAGGTTGTAAATTCAACTTCTGATAGTGCCGAGTTGCAACATTGTATTATCGATATGTCACCTAAGAGAAGTGGGCAAGTTGTCATATTGGAAACTGAGGGCGCTGAGCTTCTTGAAGCATATTCGCAGATGGCGTAAAGGTTTAAAGACTCTAGCTGGTTCAAATTCCTCACCACCTTCAAAGGTTATGACAAACATGCATCTAAAGTGTTTGCACAGAACTTTGATGGTTTCAAAGTGGAGATCAAAAAGTTGTTGATGTTGGTGATAGAACAATCCATCGCTAAAGCTTGCAGATTGGTAGTTGGAGGAGAACGATGGTGGAAAAAGGAGCATGTAGTCATGGAGTTTTTCAATCAATTTTTTCTACCAGATAAGAAAAACCTGGATTGGAGAAAGGGAGTCCCTCATAGTTGGATTTTAAAAGAATGACACACTACTTTAATCATTATCCATGGGTATATCACAAGCGAAGGCAGATTCTCACTAGTTTACCTCTACCATATTAGGTTTTTAATGCATCTAAATGGGGACTATCCATTGAATATGCCTTACTTTCTACTCAAAATCTTAGCAAAGATGTCAAAAAGGGTGCAATCACACCCCACCACTGTAAAAGGTAGCCTGTTTTATCAATTCCTAATTAAGACTCTAGTCGTTTCTGCTCTGAGGGAAGTACAGAAACCCTGGGACTGGTTGATCCAATCCCTAAATCCTGATCCACAACCCAACAAATAGAAAAGAGGCAAAGGGAAAATGGTTGTTACATAGAAACAAAGTTTTCTATTTTATGAAACCCCTATTAAAGAGAAATATCTGACATCAGGATGAAAAGAACCAGCAGAGGTAAGAGACCCAAATTGAATACAAAAATTGAAAGGTTGTCTGAGGAAGATGTAGAAATATAAGAATATTTAGATGAAGATTATGATGTTAAAACCACAGACAAGAATAAATCACCAGAAGCCAGTAAGAAAGGTGCTGCATTCAAAAGGAAAAAGAAGAAATATGTGTCTATGTCTCAAAACCCTAGGAGAAATTCTACTAGAGTTACCAATAAATACAGGCTAAGGTCCAAAGCTATGTTTGATTCCTCAATCAAAAGAGAATATGTCATAGTTATATAATATCATTCTGAGGATGCTAAAGAAGGTATCAAAGAAAAGGCAGGAAAACCTCCATTACATAAAGAACCAATAGAAAGAGGTAAGCAGAATGCTACATTCCCTATAGGACCTGTAACAAGAGCTACTACCAGATTGTCAAGATCTAAAGCATTTTCTAAAGGTATCAATAGGGTCCTAAAAATAAAGAAAGAAACCTTGTAGATTCGAACCACATATCATATATGCCAGAAGCCACGGATTCAGCTAGTTCAGATGAAGAGCACATCTTAGGATTGGCTTCTAAATACCAAATTAAAATTAAAGAACCTAAGGTTGCCATAGATCTGAATGAGCCTGTACCTACAGAAGAGTTCCCCAAATTCAAGTTTACGGTCATAACTGATAAATAAAGGATCAGAGAACTCCAGAAGATGGTGAAACAGTTGAATAAAGAGAAGGCTCATATAGAGCAATGGAGTGACAGGCAACAAGAAAATATTTAGGGTATCAAGAGTAAGAAAAGAGAGCAAAGAGAATTTCTCAAAGAGCTCAGATAAATAAATTTCAAACTTTATTGGCATAACATCATACTCACCACAAAGATCAAACAGAAGAATTCCAAGGCTAGTGTTGTCATACCCTAATAGATTTATGAAGGATTTGGAACACTTTCAATTTTGATGTTTATCAGTTAAAAAGGAAATGTTTACTTATTTTTTCTTATGAAAGGGAAAAACCTTGAAATGCATGACTAGGTCAAACCAATTCCTATTTTGTAGGATCGAATGTATTGTTGAAAGGATCATTCGAGATTAAGTTGTTGAGCTAATATCTATTTTTGTAATGTAAATTCTCTTTTTGAGATAACTTTCCTAGTAGATAGATACTAATCAGATCTTATCATTAATAACATACTAGAAATTAGGATCTGATATATTTTAGATAGTGTAAGTAGACAGAAGAAAGACTCTGTTTTGGTCGAAACATTGGAGATCCAGGGGACCTATTTTGAAACTCCTTGTAAGACATTCCTACTCTATTTGACACTTAATACAAAAGGCACATGGATGGTTAGATTCCCTTTTCTACTGTGTTCTTCTCTTTTCATGCTTGAGCTCATTATTCAAATTGCAATGCATTTCTTTTCTTGATTATTAATTGATACAATAAAGAATTTGCTGTGGTGATTATTTTTGAGTTTTGATTTCAGGCTGATGTTCTTATTTCTAAATGATATTTTGAGATAAGAATTTTATGTGAGGTTGACAAATTGAAAAAATCATTTTCTCTTTTCCTTATTTGTCTAATACATCTATATGACTACCCTTTAACTAGCCAATGGGATATCTTCTGTTCTTATTCTGAATTTTTTGTTTATTTTAAAACCTTCAGCCACTTTTCAACCACCTTATTCAAAAAAGAAAACCATTAAAACCCTCAAAACACTTTTTCAATAACTCGATGATGCCCTGGCTTTCCCTCTCATATTCAAGTGCAACTTTAGGGACTAACACCTCATTCTATTGTTTCTGATCAAGATCCAACTTTCACCAACAATTTTTGGAAAGAACTGTTCAGACTCCAGGGCACCCAATTTCATCTCATCACCACCTATCATCCCTAGACTGATGGTCAAACTGAATTCGTCAAAAATTGTTTCGAGACTTATTTAAGGTGTTTTTCCTTTGAAAGGAAAAATCAATGGGATCAATGGTTACTATTATTTGAATGGTGGAACAACACTTCTTACCATACAACTACTCACATGACTCCTTTTGAAGCAATATATGGCCAAAATCCACCTTCAATTCTCTCCTACATGCTAGGTGTATCAAAGTTCCATTCGATTGACCAAACACTTACAGTGCGTGAGGATATTCTTTGTACCCTCAAAGAGAATTTGGTCATGGCTCAAAATTGCATGAAGCAACAAGTCGATCAAGGTTGCTCAGAACGATAATTTTCTAAAGGAGACCAATTATTTCTTTGGTTGCAACCTTATAAGAAAACTTCACTCAAGGCCAAACATTGTCAGAAACTGGCACCCAAATGTTATGGTCCTTATACAGTTCTCAAGTGCGTTGGACATATGGTCTATCAGTTATCTTTACCCATTCATTCTAAGCTCCATATTGTTTTTCATGTCTCTTATTTAAAGAAGCTGATTGGAACTAAGTTCCAAACTCAAACCAACCTTCTCGAGTTGGATGAAGAAGCATCCATCTGGGTGCAACCACAAGAATTTTTGGATCAGCGAGAGCGTTGTCTTCGTCAGTGTACCATCAAGGAAGTGTTAGTTTAGTGGAAAGATACAACTCCAGCAGATTCCACCTGAGAGCCTACTAACATTCTGCAACAATTTCCTCATCTAAAGCCTTGAGGACAAGGATGATTCTAAGGGGGACAACATGTTAGGGACCTAGCCTACCTAACCCCTCAAGTGGGCAGAGTAATATATTTCCATGTAATAAAGCTCAATATTAATAAGGCCTAGCAATAAAGAGGATTAAGTCAAATGTAAGAAGACCTAATAGAAGCTTCCTCTTCTAGAAGTATCTTTCTATAGATTGTTCTTTTGGATAGATAGATTTAGTATAAATAGGAATAGAGGGTATGAGAAGTATTGTCTTGGATATTATTGTAATAGATATCTTCTCTACTGGATTTTCCCCCCTCGAAGAGGCAAGTGAACATTTCTCTCAGTAATCAAATTTTTCTTTTTGGTGTTATTCTGGTATTATTATGGTATTATTCAGGAATCATTCTAGTTATATCATTGTTTATCTGCAATTTCTAGCTAATTATTTTTTTTCTGCATACTGATTTATATCTAGAATACTATAGATTTATAGAAAAATATTGCAAGTAGAATATTTAGGTGAATAAATTGATGCAACAAACTTAATAAGTAATAGGGAATAACAATACACCCAATATGATGTATGTGTAGGCAAACGATGTTGTAGTAGCAGTTAGTGATGTTGCAGTAGAAGATAGTGCTATAGAAAAGGGTTGTGTGGAAGAATAAATTCCATTGCATAAGTGATCCAGGTGGATATCGGTGGCCACCCACCTTTTCCAACTGGCTCAAAACAGTTTTCTGGCAATTGTGGCAATTTACTATTTTTAGCAGTTTTTCACTTCCGGAAAACAAGGTGAAATATGGAAGTTCTCTTGATATTTTATCCAAAATGAATCTCATCAATGATACCTTTCCAACAGGCTATCATATGCCTAAAACGAAGATCGTATGCAAAAGTTACGACCCCAGGAAGTTGATGTACTAACTTTCCCAAACGGGGCCCACATGACTTTTGGTGCTTCATCTCCTAGGGTTAGGTTTTTGGATGTCTAGGGTTTTGGGAATTCATTTTT
>SNQJ01S0184133.1:2697-18904 GCA_010110895.2 Picea sitchensis | reverse complement strand
AATATGATACAGTAATATGATTCTTTCCTATAAAGCTTGTTGTGTTTTATTGTATGATTCCTTGATCACATACATAGGTTTATATTGAGTTTATGCTATTGCTATCACTTTGGTTGGTTGCATATTTTTTCAGGTTCATCATTGTATGAGCGTTGGGATGGAGCTAGGATGGATATGGTGAGAGGAAGCGACATTTAAATGGTATGTCACCTATCCCTCTTTAGTTAGTAAATTCAATATCTAAAACTTAAGGAAAGAGTCATGTTCTAGTGTGTTTTGTTCTACATCTAGGTGGATCTAGGGAGATCAGTTAGTGTCCACACCTACCGATTAGTCTGATAACAAGGAGTGCAAGCGGCGCCAATGGTGATTTCCTCGATGACTCCAATTTTGATGGAAATGTCGATTTTGATGGTTGGGGAAATGTTGGCCATGTTGCCTTCTTCAAAAGTATCAGGGGTCGGGATGGGGTTGTTGAACCAGTCGATATCCCCTGATGGGATAAAATCCTTGGTTTCAACTGTGTATATGGGGTTTTGGGAAGGAGGTGTGACGGTTTCCTATGAAAAAAAGAGTGCTCTGTGGTGTAGCGCATCCCATGGGTAGTCGGGAGTAGTTAGTGCCTCGAGTATGTCCTCGTCGCAATGAAATTGGAGGGAACACAAGGGGTCTGAACGGGCGATGTCGGTGACGGTCACCATGTGTTTGTCTTTTGGTGAAGAAGAAGCAGGGGGAATGATGCAAGGAGATTGTGATGGCTTGCTCGACATAAACCAAATATTGAAGTACTGAGGAGTACCAGTGGTAGTTGGGTGGAAACTTTCCATAGGGAAATGTATGGGGGAATTGGGGGGATTTGGGAGTGAATCCTCGGATAAGTTATCCAAGAACCATGGAGGTGTAGGGCGTGCCTCTCATTTAGGAGAAATGATATGAAGAATCTCTATTGATGAGGTAAGGTCAACCATTGATTCTGTAGGAGGTGCCATGGTTTGAATCAGAGATATTGGGCATTGTCTGTATTCAATGATCATAGGACATTGGTATGTAAAATGATCCAAGGATTTGCATAGAGAGCAGGGGAATCTCATGCGTTCATTGACTGAAGTTGTGACATAATGGATGTCAGTGATTTTTGGGAGGGATGATGTAGCGGGGTTGGGCTCGTTCTGGAAGTTTTGGCATACTGCGGCTAATGTCTGCCGAAAACGTGGCAGTGTTGGGCAATGGTGGGTATAATGGCCATATTATGAACATATAGTGCAAGTGAATTTGGTTTGCAACCCTTTACTACTTGAGTGAGGGGTGGTATCAGCAGTACTTTCTACAGTGGCAAGTGTTCATGGAGTTTGATTGAGTGGAATCAACTTCCGTAACTCTGGTAGAGATGGACAGTTGTTGGTTTGGTGTCCATATTTCTCACATAGCACACAAGGAGGTTGGACACGCGGGGGAAGTGGAGTTGTGGGCTCCTTATTCTTTCACCTACCCCCAGCTATGGCAGAGAGGGTAGTGAGTGGGGGTGTAGAGGGTATGGTGGGGGTGAGTATGGGAATCGTCATTGGGATTCCTTCCGTTTGGGGGGGGGAGGGATGGTTGAAGGACCATCTCTGGTGGATGTAAATACCAAAATGGAATTGCTAACACCATATTAGGTAGGGTAAGCGTTGTGGCTACTTGGAAATATTGTACGCTCGGTGGGGTGTAGAAGAATGGGATTTGAGTGATGGCTTGGGGAACTGTCTCCCAAATTTGGATATGGCCTTGGGGAGAGGTGGACTCGTGGACTGGTGGAGTCGAGGAGTTCGCAGGAGGTTCGTGAGGGGTGAGCTCTGCGACTAGTGGTACGTCAGATATGATAGAAGCCTCTGTAACATCCCGCTCTGGCGCACTGACAAAGATTATTCTTTGAGGACACTTGCTCGCAAGTGATCTGGATTTTACGATGATGAACCACTTGACCTTGATGATGATGCGTCATGATTTATGACAAGATGTTTTACTATTGTTGTATACAGATGCTATTGACTCAGTTTCATTGAGTGTGCAGGGTTTCATACCTTGAGGATGCAGAGGCATGACTTTTGCCGATGATGAACCACTGGACCTTGATGATGATGCGTCATACTTATACAAGATGTTTTACTATTGCTACATACAGATGCTATTGACTCAGTTTCATTGGAGTGTGCAGGGCTCACCTTGAGGACGCAGAGGCATCGGTGGAACTTCCTTTGACTCCGGATTGAGTCAGGGAGTGGACTATTTGAAGCCGTTTCATTTACGATGATATCGTTTCATTTTGATGATATGCTATTGATCTCGCGATGTTGTTGACATGATCTGACATGATGGTTGATGATGCAGGCTGACGATAGCTTCGCGACCAGACTCAATATTTGGAGTAAAGGGGCCACACAAGTTCCAGAGAGATTGAGGAAGAGGCTGTGGCAGGGCTGCTGACACACCCTATTGGCACTCCCGCCGTGGTTCGAACTGTAGGTTAACGATTACCTAGTTCGAGAGGACTCCACGATGCCGTGAGGGAAGATCACCGCGGCCGCCGCTCACGACCCAAAATGTAGGTTAACGATTACCTAGTTCGAGGGGATCCACGATGCCATGAGGGCAGACTGCGACAGTCGCCCACGATTCTATGGGCGCGCAATACAGTGGCCCGATTCCCTTAGGAAGCCCTTTAGTTCCCACACAAGTTCACCGGGCGGAGGTTGACTCCGTGGGTTATAGATTCTACCAACCACAAGTCACCGAAAGGGCTCCCTGGGAGCATGTGGTGCATCCTCGCGGCACCGCCGCGGAAAGAAAATGCAAATCGCAGCGGCAACTTTGGAGCACGTGGTGCATCCCCGGCGGCACGCCGCATTAAATGGAAGAAAACGAAGAAGTGGCACCCTTTGAGCACGAAGTGCATCCCCGGGCACGCCGCGATGGATGAGGATGATGCAGACAACATGGGATTAACCCGCAAGACCTTAGCTCCTGATAAATTTTTACAAACCGTCTTCCCTAATTAATTTGTCTCCATGTTCAAATCAACACCTAAAATTAAAACATCTTTAAGTTAAATCTGACAAGCCCTAAGAAGATTATTCAAAAATAAACCTAGGGCGAAACTAAAACCCTCCTAGGTGTTATAATTAAAGTCTTATTAAAAGCGAAGGGGATAAAGTAATGAGGGAATTAATTTAAGTGAAACCTCGCGGGTCTTCTAAACAATAAAGAAGGATTAAAAATTATTAAAGTGGGGGATTATTAAAAGATAGGAATTTTAAACATATTGAAAAGATAAAAACCGATTTATCTTTGGGTTCAAAAATAAAAATAACAAGAGAGAATTAAATAATAAAAATTTAAGGAGTAATTTAAGGAATGATTAAATTACAAATTTAAGGAATGATTAAATTAAGGAGTAAATTAAGGAATGATTAAGGCATAAATTATGAGTAAATTAAGGAGTGATTAAGGAGTAAATTAAGGAGATTATGAGCAAAATTAATGAGCAATTTGGTTGAGTGATTGGCGAATAAATTAGCGGCGAATTTGGTGAAGTGATTAGGGAGTAAGTTAAGGAGAAATTTGAGGAGCGATTTTGGGGCGAGAATTGAGTCTTTGAATAATTAAAGAAAACAATTTGGAGAACCAAAGGTACGCAAGCATGCAATTTGGACGGTGGAGACCGTTAGAGGGTTAGTCATTAAAAATTAATTAATTCAAACATCGCGAATTAGGCCTACCAAAATCTCCATAAAGCGAGGGGAAAGGAAGGAAGGGATGAACAGTTAGCTTAACGTTACGCCACTCTAATTGTGGCTTGACGGTCGTTTTGTAAGGAGTTGGGCATATCTCACCGGTTTGAGTGGTGGTGTTCGGTGGAAAGCAATGGTGATGCTAGTCTATCTCCGGTTCTTGTGTGGCCCCTTTGCGCTCTGGGGCTAAGGGGAAGAAGAGTAACCCTAGCGGTTGTTGGGAGGTACCGGTGAGTTTTTTGCGGTCGGCGAGCGGGAGCAGGAGTGGCACGACAAGCGGGACGTCGTTCGAAGCGGGCGAAAGGCAACGGCATGATTTTAACTGGTGAAGTATAACGCATTTTTACCTTGCAATTTAATGTTATTGATGTTGAAATCGTGAAATTTTGCCGCTTTATAATCCGGGCAACTATTGTTATTGGTGATAGATGATGAGATTGCTTGGCATTATAGTTTGCAATTTCGTTCTGAAATGATATTGTAGAGTTTGTTATATTATGATCATGTGTCACCTAGGTTATGATGTCATGTGTTTTTGCATTGATATGAATTAGGTGATTGTTAATTTCTTATTTTATTAAAAAAGAAATAAAAAAAAAAAAAAAAAAATTCTATTGTAATTTCGCTATTCATAGACATTAGCTAACATAAGGGATGTTACATATGGTATCGGATCCCGGTTCTAATTCGAATTTGGGTTTCGCTACGGCTTTTTGTTGACATGAGTGGGTTTTATTATACCATTGTTGATTGAGTAGATTATGTGCGTGCGCAGTAATCTTGGTTAGAGGACGCCATGGAGGCGGACGATGTATTTTAATCTAGGCTTGATCTGTGTTTTATTGTCATTGAGCCGCTTGCCTCGGGTTCGCTCAAGATTTCATTTTTCCTTTGTGGACAAATCGCTGGCATGGTGGTTATGGTCATGGTTGCTCTACCCATTTGTATTTTGTTGAGTATCTTGACATGCCCAAAATAAACAAATGACTACTTACACCTCACCCACCGCTGTCTATCTTCACTCTGAAACACCTCGCCTCAGGTCCCAGTGTTCTTTAAACAAAAACCCCCCCCGACACGTTTTTTTTTACGTGTGTAAAATAATATAAAACCCTACTCAGCGCTTCGCATCACATCAGATTGATTGCGAAGAACCCGAGCGACCGCAGCAAAAATTAATAAATTCAGATAGATCTCAGATGCAATTGCCGATTCAGTTTTCAACTTCTGCCACTGTAATATTATAAACCCTAGCCGGCTGCAGATTCATCAGCAATTTCATTTTCAGGGACACCTGTAATGAATTTCATCGCCAGCCGCTGCTAAAATCGATTCAACGCTCTCATCGACAAGGTTTTTTCGATTTGTCGGTTAGAAGAAAGACTAGTCTGTCCAGAAGGAGCACGCCAACCGCAAGCGCTTTCAGGTCGCGATATCAATGGTTGGCGATCTGCATGAAAATTGTGGATTATTATAAGAAAATTCGAAGATACGGTGTTGGAAGCTATTTCTTGTGCTAGATTTGACGCCTAATGTTGGGATCGTGTAGAGAAATGGAATACGCGACATATTCGGGGAGCCTTTAGGAAAATGGAATGTCCACTTGGCATATATATTGTTAGTAAAGGATAATGTCGGGCATTTATTTTGATAAGCAATTTCTTGCACGCACCTCGTATCTTTTTGTGGAGATTACGACAGTAAGGCTACCGGCTTCACATTTAGTGAGAAAATTGTTACCGCAAAATAATTAGTGGCCCGTAACATTAAAAGGGAAACAATCAGCTATCAAATTAATGCATAGAACTTCTATATCCCTTAGTTTGTCCGTATCTTTGGTGTAAATGCGAACACATGTCTCTTATCATCTTGCAATCATCTTCGTGAAGCCAAATTTAATTCCATCTCTATAAATCCGGCCAATTTGGACAAGTTATAGGCACCTCAGACTTATTATCTTGACAAACGCCGAAGAGTGTCCCCGAGTATAAGCAAATTGGGTTGAAATTTGTTTATTTGACTGAAAACGGTAAAATTTGTCCAAATTCGTGCAATTACATTCCCTTAAGTCGAGTTTTCGATTGAAAACGTCCTGCCAAATCTCATCGAATTCAACTGTTCTGAATCCACTCTGTCCATATTACCTCCCGTCTTTGTTCTTATTACCTGGACTATTTTTGGTGCTGAATTTAGGGCCATTTAAGCAATTCGAACCCCATTTCCAGGCCATTTGTCCCTGTGAATGCTACACCAGCAATCGAACTACACCTTTTATAAAAGAAGAATAAGCGCTTTTATCTACTGGCTTCTCCATACCATTGGACAAAGGACAGCCACCCTAGGAACTAAAGGATATGTGCGTATATTGTGGTATTCATTTATCGACTTTAGGAATATGATGCGTTAACTGTCATCGCATATTTCCAGTAATATTCCTCATTGTAAGCACTTTTATCTCATAAAGCCAGCTCAAAGTAGCAGGTAGTGGCAACATCGAATATCGAGATTGGATCGCCCTTTCAGAAAAAGGTTACGATATATTAGGGCTTCTAATAGACAAAGTTGGAAACCGATTTGAGATTATAATTGATAGATACCAGAATTATATTAGGCGACTCTGGCCAGAATAAAATATTGTGACTAAGATCGAGGGAGCTCCTAACATCGGTATCGTGTACGTCTACTGTTCGTTCATGGTGTTGCCATCTAACTATTGAGGGAATACGCAATGTGCTTGACCTCATTGGAGCTTTCAAAAATGGGCACCAGAAACGTGTGCTATGGCACAACCTGCAGGAGGAGCCAGTTTTTTACATTAATGGACGACCTTTTGTTTTACGAGAAGTGGAGTGACCCTTTTCTAATCTTGAGTATACGGGAATCAATAGAGTTAGATTTGAGCAAATGGAAGCTCGCTTGAAAGAGGACATACTGGGTGAAGCTGGACGTTATGCAAACAAAATTCTTGTCACGCATGAGTTGCCAGATGGTCAAACGGTAGACCATTGGGAACCAATTAGTGAAGACTCAGTACAGACACCTTTGGAGGTTTATGAAGAATTGCAAGGTGAAGGTTACCTTGTTGACTATGAGCGAGTTCCTATCACAGAAGAAAAATCACCCAACGAACTAGATTTTGACTTATTGGTATACACCTTTCGGCGTAATGAATGACAACGATGTAGATGTTGTAAAATCAAAGCTCATGACCGCATGGAATAGCATTAAGTAATAATGGTAAGGTATGGTAACCAATTTACTGTGGCCTGATATTAATAACGAATTCTGTTGCATGATTGGATCGTCATCATAGAAATTTATTTGTTTATTGGGTATCGTTTCGCATATTTCAATTTAATCATGCATATTATTGGTAAGGATATGCATATGGTTATTGTTATGCTACTATGGATTTAATTTATATTGGTTGGTTGAACTCAAGGGGAATAGTTCCCTCATGGTCGACTAAAGAATTCTAATATTAAAAATATATAATGTTTATAAGTTGTTACAATCATGTCGTAGGGAAGTCTTGGTTATTATTGTGGAAGGAAATCTATATACAAAAATCTATGAAGGCTTATGTTGTTACTATTATAGGGAAGTCTTAGTTATCATTGTTGATTCTTTTGGAATTGCGTAATGGTATACAATACATGATTGAGAAGTAAGAAACACATAAGTGATTAACTTAGTTGAGGTGTTGAAAACCATTCATATAACCCTTCATTCATTGTCTCAGGGTATATTTATAAATTGTTGATAAGTGATTGGGGTTGTGCTATCATGTTTGATGAGTAATTAATTGTATATTAAATATGATGCCCCATACAATTTTGATGTACATTGTAAATGTCGATTGGATGAGACCTGTAACATGATGATAATTTTATTGTGTTGCTATTCCTTGTATATCGAAGGCCAGAAAACTTCCACCTTTAGATATTTCCTTTATATGGATAATCGTCCCCTTCAATGTTGCCTCTACCTATTGGCCACATGAATTTGAATTTTTATATATTTCCATTTTAACTATGAAATTATATTGTAGTTCGAGTAGAGATTACCTACAATGTGATGCTAAATTGTTGAAATGAAATTACTTGTTCAATTGAATTGTTAATATTGGTTTAGAGGTTATTGATGATGATTGAGCACAAGGTTAATACTTGTTTAGTTGCATTAATAATACTTGTTCAATAGAACATTAATAACCATTGAAGTGGATGTTATTGAGGACATTTAAGGCGCAATAATAACCCCTGTACGGGCAATGTAAAGTATGGTAATAAATTAGAAGGCATGTGGAGATATGAGAGAATTCAAGTATTCTACCATGGATGGGTCATAGACATTGTTTGGTCCCACTTTTTAATGGTCGTCAGTCCGAAGTCCTTGTCGCTTCCCAAGGCGTACCTTGTCTCCTTATTTATGTTGTACTTGACTGCGGTCAGTTGGTGTATTTGGTTCGTTGTGTCGGGTGGAAGTAGACACCTCCATGCTCCTCGTATCACGCTAACCTCGACCTTAAATGGTTAAAACCGGCGGGAACCTGGGCTTGAGTTGATTATGTGTCTTGGAGGTCCTAACCTGCGTGATGGACTCAGCGGAGGTCAAAAGAGGTAATTCGGGCCTTTGTCGGGTGATCATCTTCTATGTTCATCCCGGGTTGCGCTGCGGTCATTATCGGGAGCTACCAGGGTCGAATGGGGTTGTTGATGATTCCCACACACTCCACACACTCTTCAAAAAAAAAAAAACACCCTCGCCACTCAGGAATGGTCAGTTGTCGTAACGAGGAAGGTCGTGTCACTGGAATGGTTGTCGTGACTTGTCGTAACTAGAATGAATCTGTTATTAAATTTTAACATGATGATAATTTAAGGGGGCAATAATTTGAGGTGACAATCAACTTAGCCTTCCAAAAAACAAGAACACATTTTCACGAAAGCTTGCACTGAACGCTGACAACGGCATTGGTCGGAATTCTTAGCGAGTACGACTCGAGATTACCTACATAAAGGAACAGTGAACCGAAAGTGGTAGATACCTTGAGTCGGAGGCCACGCATTTTCGGTGTTGCCTCTTCAAAATGAATCTACATGAGAAGATTCTCACTTCTACAAATAAGTGGATGATGATCGGGTACAAAGAAGTCGCAGGATTTTCTCGAAAACACTAGGATGGTACCATGATATGAGGGATTTTACTTTGACAGAGATGGGTTATTGAGGCTTCAGAGGTCGAATTTACATACTCCAAACGACAGTTGAAGATGTTGAACTCTGCGGAGGCTCATAGAGCCGCTTATGCTGCCCACCTCGGTTACTTAAGACGAGGGCGCACTTTAAGCTCCTTTGTTCTTCCGAAGGAATGAAGGTCGACATGGTAAACCTTGTGGCTAGATGTCTCAAGTATCAACAGGTAAAAGCTGAACATAAACACCCGACAGGACTACTACAACCACACACTATTCCATAATCGAAATGGGAAGTCATTTCGATGGATTTATTGACGGAGTGCCATTAATGGCAAGGAGACATGAATTGATTTTGTGGTGGTAGACACTCTCACAAAGAGTGATCAATTTATTCCCCGTAGCGCACGACGACGCCCTAACCTAGAGAGTTTCGAATGCTGAGATTGTGAGGCCTAATGGCGTGCCTAAGATTATATCCGATCGAGGATCGGGTGTTTACTGGACGCATTTTGGACTAGTTTTCAGGAGGCCTTGGGAACTCAACTAAACTTTAGTACCGCTGCATCATCCGTAGAATGACGCATTGCATATAACGCATCAACCAAACCTTTGGAAGACATGTTGCGATAACGGATGGACCAACAAAGCGCTAGAGGGAATTCTTGCCTCTAGTAGAGTTCACTTTATAAATAACAGCTACTATAGCACCATTAAGATGGCGCCTTTGAGTTTCTTTATAATGACCGTGGTCGGATTCCGAGTTGGGATCGGCTTCGAGGATAGGGTCCTGGTGGGACCGTAATATCCAAGAAATGGAAGAGCAGCAAACCCTAATACAAAGGATAAAGGAAGCCCAGATCAGAGTTAAGGTCGAGGTGCAATCGGTGTCAATCGTGAAGCTAATGCAGGTCGCTGATCGAGTCTTCCACGGGTCTTAACCATAAGAGTTCCTTCCATCAAGCTCGGAAAGGGAGCTTAAAACCCTCTAGGTTAGTGGGACTCTTCCCGAGATTGCGGATATAAAGAGGCCAAAGGGCTCCATCAATTAGCCTTGCCCGACTTCTTTGAGTATGGCGCTACGATGCTTTTCACGACCGCTTGAGACATTATGTTAGTGATCCCAATAATACGATTGACATGAGTTCCTGTAATGTAACGGACGAGGGAGCGTCATGGCTGGAGCCAAATCAAGATTTTAGATCAGCTGCAGAACCATTGCCACGCATGTCGAACGGTATCGCATCATGTCCGGGGATGAGGTTCCGCATCGACGACTGGAGGACGCATATGATAGCGCGCCAACAGCTCCATTTTGGTTTTACTGGAGAATTGGCGATAACCGGTATTTGCGATTTTATGGTACATTTATTTCGCCATTTATACTGAGAAAATTCGGAACGAAGTTTAGACCAAGAGAGGATGTATGTAACATCCCTCTCTTGCAAGCACATGTTGTTGATTTATTCTTTGAGGAAACTTTCTCGTAAGTGATCTGGATTTTTTATGACGATGAACCACTTGACCTTGATGATGATGCTGCCAGCATTGATGACTGGATGTTTTACTATTGTTGTATACAGGGGATATTGACTCAGTTTCATTGAGTGCGTGGTTTCGCACCTTGAGGATGCAGAGGTATCGGGGGAACTTCCTTTGACTTCGTATTGAGTCACGGAGTGGACTATTTGAGTTGTTTCGTTTACAATGATATCATTTCATTTTGATGATATGCTATTGATCTGCGATATGTTGTTGACATGATCTGACATGATGGTTGATGATGCAGTCCGACGATAGCTTGCCGACCAGAAACACATATGGAGTAAAGGTGTTGCACACAACTACCAGAGATGTTTAGGGAGACGTGTGGACAACAACCCTACCACAAACTACTAACACTCCCTCAATGGCTTGAACTATAGGTTAACGATTACCTAGTTTGAGAGGACCTATGATGCCGCGGAGGGTAGATCATGACAGCCATGATTCGAACCGGTGAGGTTAAATTCATTACCTAGTTTGAGGGGATCCACGATGCCGTGATGGCAAACTGCGACAGTCTCTCTCACGATTCTGGGCTGCAATACAAGGGGCCTTATTCCTTAGAAGCCTTAGTCTCCCACAATTTCACCGGGCGGAGTGTTGACTCCGGGTTATAGATTCTACCAATCCGGCTGTAAGTCACGAAAGTGGGGCACCTCTTGGAGCATGTGGTGCATCCTCCAGGGCACGTCATGAAAGAAATGCAAATCGGCGAAAGTGGCACCCTTGGAGCACGCGGTATCCCCGGCGGGCACGTCAGCAATGGAAGCAACGAGTGAAAGTGGCACCCTTTGAGCACGAAAAGGCCCCGAAGGCAGATGGATGAGGATGATGAGACAACATAGATGACCCTAAGACCTCTTTAACGCCGATAAAATTTAAAACGACTCTAATTAAATTGTCGCCCTGTTTAAATCAACACCTAAATTAAAGCATCTCTAAGTTAAATTGACAAGCCCTAAGAAAAGATTCTACAAAAATAAACCTAGGGCTTAAACTAAACCCTTAGGTGTTAATTAAAGACTTATTAAAGTGAAGGGAGGCAATGAGGGAATTAATTTAAGTGAAAACCCTGTTATCTCAAATAATAAAGAAGGAATAAAATTATTAAAGTGGGGAGTATTAAAAGATAGGACGAAATATATTGAAAATGTTAAAAACCGCATTTATCTTTGGGTTCAAAATAAAATAACAAGAGAGAATTAAATAATAAAAAATTTAAGGAGTAATTTGCATGTAAATGAGTAAATTAAGGAGCAATTTAAGGAATGATTAAATTAAGGAGTAAATTAAGGAAATGATTAAGGAGTAAATGAAGGAGTAAATTAAGGAGTGATTAAGGAGTAAATTATGAGTGATTAAGGAGTAAAATTAAGGAGTAATTTGGCGATAGATATGAATAAATTAAGGAGTAATTTATGAAGTGATTAAGGAGCAAGTTAAGGAGAAATTTGAGGAGCGATTTTGGTGGGAAGTGAGGAAATCTGAGTCTTTAATAATTAAAAATAAATTAATTTTGGAGAACCAAAGGCATGTGTGACACTTGGACGGCGAAGACTCCGTTAGGAGGGTTAGTCATTAAAAATTAATTAATTAATGATTTATGACCAGGTCACCCTCAAAATTCTATAAAAGGAGGGGTGGAAAGGAAGGAAGAGTGGGATGAACTAGCTTAACGCCACGCTTTCACCAATTGCAGCTTCGATAATAGTTTTCTGTGGAGGAGTTGGGTATACCCCGCCAGGTTTGAGTGGTGTAGCTCACCGGAGGCTTAATGAGATGCTAGTCTATCCTGTTCTTGTGTGGCCCCTCACGGGCTATGGGGAAGAAGAGTACCTACGCTATCGGGAGGTTCTGCGAGCTTACTCATTTGGCAAGGTGATCGCCGCAATGAGCGCTGGACGCCGCACCTGAGCACAGACGCGGTGACGGAGCTGACGCTGCACGCGAGCCGGACGCCGTCCAGGAAAGCCGGAAAGGCAATCTGTATGATTCAACCGGGTTAAGTATAATGCATTTTTACTCTCGGCAATTTAATGTTATTGATGTTGAAATTGGGGAATTGTTAAAGCGCTTTTATATTCAGTAAATTATTGTTATTGGTGATAGATGATGAGATTGGTTGGCATTATAGTTTGCAAATTTCCGTCTGCAATGATATTGTAGAGTTTGTTATATTCTCGATCATGTGTCACTTTAGTTATGATGTCATGTGTTTTGCATTGATATGAATTAGGTGATAAGAGCATCTCTATTTGTTAAAAATAAAAAAAAAAAAAAAAATTCCTATTGTACTTCGCTATTCATAGACATAACGAAGGGGACGTTACAGCCTCCCTGGGAGGAAGGGCATCCTCTATGTTAGTTCCATTGGATGATATGACACATACTTCATTGGAAGGATGAAGAAGCGGTGGCGCACTGTGGTAAGTTCCTAACAATGATGGGTCTTTGAAAATCCTGGGACCCATTTTGATAAGTGGATATGCATCATGACTTGTGTGTATGAGAGGAAGAATGTTGTCGATGTTGGCCAAGGGGTTAGGCTCGTAATGCGACACTTAGTCGATTGTGATGATCTTCCCATTGTGGGGGAACATCATGGTTCGAAAAACAAACGAGGAAATCGCCTTCATAGCATACATGTAGCTATGACCGAACAAGATATTATAATCGAGTGGGGCATCGATAACTTCAATGTCGATGAGAATGGTCTTACCCCTGAGTTCTACAGGGACATTTTGGAAGAGCCCTTCCGAAGACGATGGTCGTCCATTATAAGCTATTAAGGTAATGGAAGATGGTATGAGTTCGGGGGAACCAAGTTTCTACCATACTATTTTGGACATAATGCATGTGGATGTACCTTCATCAATGATGCACCGATGGACTATAATGTTATGAATTTTTAGTGGGATTTGAAAAGTGATTAGAGTAGGAAGGAAAGGTTCCCCATTGTCGAGATCAAATGTGATGAGTTGAGTATCTGTGGGGTTGACTGCCCCCAAGGTGGAAAGTAATGATTTCCGCTGAGTGGGACAAGTTTGAAGGACCTCTAAAACTGACATGGAAGCCCAAGATTGTGCTAAGTCATCGACCAAACTGTAATTATGAGCTGCCCTAGCCTATGGGTTGTGGACATTCCTACGCAATGGGATGCGAGGGATGCGAGGAGGTGGCTCTATGTTTGGGCAAGGGATTACCAATGGGGGTCCCGTTTGTGTGGGGATTGTTTCTGGTGGACTGGGAGGAGACTCAGCGGTTGCATGGTATTGAAGATTGCGTGTTTGCAGAAGAATTTCTTCCTCACTGGTGAGGAGGATCATACGATCTGCTGGATTGTTTGGATTGAGGTATTGTCCCACCTGTGGTGGGGTAGGTTGTATCTCTTGTTGAGTGTTCATCACACCTTGGTGTGGAATGGGGTTTTGTAGCACGACTGGGGAGGGGTTGTTGCACTTATTGTTGTGGGGCCTATTGAGGGGCAGGGGGTGTTGGAGTATGTGGTCCAGCCATTGAGTCTTTCATCCTTTTAAAATCAACGATTTGGGGGAAATGATGAGTGTAATGACTGAACTCACCACAAAGGGCACAAGGGAAGTTGGTTTTAACAGTATTATTATTTCTCCCTTGATGCCTATTATTTTTTCCCCCCTGGGGGTTCTGATTCCCTTGGGTTTGGTTGCCCCCGGTAGGTTGGTTTTGTTGGGGTTGATTCCTGCCTTGACCTAGGTTATTATTGTTCCTATTTCTTCCTTTATTTTTGGCATTATTCGATGGGTGGGTTGGATTTGTCGTATTCAACTGTTCAAAATTTTGATATTGCTGAATGGGAGAGGGTTGAACAAAATTCACCCTAGTGTGAGGTTGTGGGGGGGGCATGGGTTGTGGGGAACCAAGAAATGGAAAGTACGAATTCTGTGGGATTTGTGATATGTAAGGTACGTAGGAAGGCATTGCGCTTTCACTAGTACTATAAGCTGAGGTTGAGGGGGTACCAGAACTTGTTTGAATAGGTGCGTGTATGGGGGGTATAGACGGTGGCCCACTGATAGGTGAAGGCATAGAAACAGGGTATGGTTGTTGATAAGGGGGTGGGGGGTAATAAGAGGTGCCCCCATATGTTGGTGGATATTGAGGTGTACCATACATTGGTGTTTGTTGGGGTTGTGGACCATGGTGAGTGGTTTACCAATCAGTCCGTCTGTTGAGTGAGACATTCTGGGTTTGTCTTGGCCAAAGGGCACTAGTTTTGGGAGATCAAGAAGTACAGTGTATAAGTACCCTGATTGTGAATAGATGAGATCATACTATTGAGCCTTATTGATGGCTTCTTCTTTAGATTGAGGGAAGGTGGAAGCCACATCCTTACCAAGGAGAGAGACAAGTGATCTAAGAAACCAATCAAGACACTGTTGTTTGGTGGTTTCGGCTTTGCATAAACTACGTCATCTACACCACTCATGAATGTGATTAGTGATATGTGTGGCTGAGGTTTGCTTGAAATTAGAGAGTAGTTCGAGACCATTCTCATGGCAGAATGGTAATTGGAAGAAGGTAAAAAATGCTTTGGCCAAGGACTCGAAAGTCACATGGGACCCCGATTTTTCATCCACATACCATTTGGTTGATGGGCCAGTGAGTGTGCATTGAAATAATCTTAATCTAATGGAATCATCCATGATGTTGTTGGAAGAGCACCATAGGTGGAAAGTCATGACATGATTGGCAGGGTCATCCCCTACCTTCCCTTCAAACTTGGGGATGTCTGAAGGTAGTTTGGTGGGCATTGTCGGCCATGTGGGGTCATGCAATATAGGATCATTTGTGAGTTTTCTTAGATATGGTATGTTAAGAGAGGCCAAATACGACATCAATAGTGTGGGTGGAGGATTAGTTCTATCCATGGTGTGAGTGTTCTATGAACCTGACCCTTGAGGGGGGTTAGGTGGGTTGGTACTTCCCCTTGGAGAGGAAGTTGGCCCCCTGCTTCCGTGTAAAGGGGAGCAAGTGGATGGTGAATCTTGGGAAGTGGACCCAAGTAAGGTGGAACCAAGCAAAGCTGATCCTAAGATAGTGGCACTCACTGGAGTGTGAGAAGGTGGTGTCGATGAGTTGGCAAGACCATGCACTCCCCCTAAGATAGGAGGGATATTTAGCAAGCATCTGGAATGACGGGGGTTCTGTGGGTCCCCTATGATGTCCAACTAGCTAAGTGAATGTGTGTGAATGGTAGTGAGAGTAAAAGAAGCAAGAGCCTTTGTTGTAATTTTTGAACTTTACACAATATATAGCTATATAAACATGTAATCAGAAGTGCATCATACATAAATTAAAATAAGCATATATGTGGATAACTGGGTTTTTTCCGCGTGGGGGAACAAAGAAAACAAATGCTGGTGTTCTAAAAGATGTAACGTCCTTCCTCTCAAAATAGCACTGGACCTTCCAATAGTACTCAACAGTGGGGTCTGAAGTCACCAGAAGAGAAACTAGTGAAGGATGAAATAATCGGTTATAATGAGGGGTAAAGAGGGCATATCCCAAAAGAGTTGGTGATATTTCCCAATAGCCACACAAAATCTGATCAAGGTGCAATTGCAGCCCACAATTGCCACCTGGGTAGATGTCCTAAAATTGGTCACTAGGTACCTCGGTCAAAGTGCGACATTTAGATTTTCGACCTAAGAAATGGGTC
>SNQJ01S0184130.1:0-18904 GCA_010110895.2 Picea sitchensis | reverse complement strand
GAGATGGTGTCTGACTGGGAATCGAACCAGAGATCTCTGATCACGAAGACGTACCGTATTAGTTATGAAGCCATGAAAACCAACGTGGTTTCGTGCCCGTTGAAGGGGCTTCCTTATTACAATTGCAAGAATACCTCGCAGGCTAATCCTTATGTTCGCGGTTGCACTCAGATTACGCGCTGCGCCAGAGATACTGGGTAGGATTAGGATTTGAATCTCGGTTATCTTCATAGTGAATCTCAGGACTAACAAACGCAACAAAGAACTTCATCCGATTAAAGAATTTTGACTCTACGTGAATCGAACCGTGGACAAACGCAATAATGATTTCGTTCATTTCAATTGCCTCAAGAAAAGCTACTGGAAGCGAGGTATGTCGAACAATTGAATCGATATGGATTAATGCTAATATAAAATTCAAAAGATAATGTCAATTATTTCATAAAAATAAAGTATATCATTTGATAATTATTATAAAATAAATAATGATAATTTTTATTAGGTTCAATTTTTTCAATAACATGTTTGTGTACATTTGCTTTTGTGAAAATGGTAAGATTGGGAACCCGGATCAAGGAGCCTTACAAGTTAAAGACACTTTTATATAAACAAAAGCCTAGCAGGTAACACACATTTTCAATGTACTTTTTTACCAAATTATTTTTATAAATATTAAAATAATATAAATTTAAGAATTAATTTATAAATATAAAAATAAAATAGTTATAAACTCAGCTTGGAAATGTATTTGCTACAAATTTTAACAATGTTATAAGTTTCAATGATCAAAGGAGTGGGTTAACTAAAAACTGTGTTTTTTGGGTTTTGAGTTGCTAACCTAAGGTTTATTAAAAAATGATATCATCTGTGCTTAACCTTCAAAGCATCAATCCTCTACGTCCCAAGATTAGAGGTAGGGACTAGTCACTACCTGGCTATCTCACTTGTTAAATTGGTCAATACTCATCATAAAACCTATTAGAACACATATAATTTGAACTTTTATTCTTTTGTTTTTTTCTCTTAGAAATAAAATTCACTAAAAAACTTAGGAAATTTCCTTTTAATTAAATAAATCCTTGGTCGTTATATATTAATAAGGCGCTTACAATATCATTCGTCGATGAGTTGCACTAAGTTGATTGAACGGTTTTTGTGATCTCCGAAATGTAAAAGCCGCCTGAATTTTAAAAGAAAGCCTTTAACGGTCACTTTGGAGCTTTGCACTTCGGGAATTTAAACAAAGATTGGGATCACAACCATCGAAGTGTCAAAATGATGAAGTATTTGATATCGCAAAAAAGTAAGTGTTTCAAAGAGATAATAAAACATTTAATAACTTTAATTAATCATGATCACTCCACAATTTCGGTCTTCGGGAGATTTCTCTTGTGCTATATCCAAAACTCTTGAACTGCCGAAGTACCAACCACACTTTTTAAACAAATGAACTCTCAGAGCTCTAGAGCTCCGGAGTTCCGAAGCCCAAAATATATATAACGGTTCGAAACGTTTACTCCGGGAATTCATCCTTTGGAGGATTTTTGTTATCCTTCATCCAAAACACCCGAATACCGAACTTCAGAAGTACTTAAGGCTAATAAAATGTTTAAAACATGATTAATTAAAACGTAAAAGCGATTAATTAGAGGTTAACTTCTTTGGCAATTCGGCCTTCAGGAAATTTCTACCCTGTCACATTCAAAATTTCTGAACGTCGAACTGTCGAAGTATTAATGAAATTTATGATTGACTAAAGTTAACGATTTGAATAAAGATTGTGAATCGCCAGGTAATAAATTTCATTAAATTTTTAATAATTTCTCTGTCAGTAAATGAATACGAAGATCGATAGAATTTATGAATAAAACATTTCGAGTTTCAAGTCATCTTACCATTTGCAATTAGAATTTTTCATTCAGTAAAGTGCTTACAAACTTCTCTTGTTATAGGCCGGTTAATTTTATTTCCCTAAGAATTATGGTGCCATGCAAAGTTGCGAAGAAGCAAGATGCATCAGCTGATGATTCCAATCCAATCACAGACGTTCTATTACACACCAGTCCTCGAATTATAGATACCATCAAGTCTTGGAAGAGATCTATGATATCTTAGAACATGAAATTATTAACTGTCCAGACGATTCTCCCGAGGAAGACGACGAGTCCTTCTCCACCAAGCTTAGATTGGTAGCCCAATCAGAACTGAACAGGATTGTTGCACGACCTAATATTTTACCCTATAATGATATGATAAGCTGGGATTTGGAGCACGTCGACATTCAAACTAGAAGCGTTATCATCCACCATAAGACCTTTGTCGACTCTTTTCGACCAGAGAACCTACAAGTAATGTATAAACTTTCTTCTACACCCAAATATACTTATAATGCAACATTTCTCCTGTATTTTGAGAGAAAACAATGCACTCAATACAAAAGAAATGGTCATGATATAATCAAGACCTTGTGGGGACATCCAGACAAATTCAAAACCGATACTCATGGTATGTATTCCACGACGTCCTTAGATGCTCATATTTTATATATAGCCATGATGCTTTGTTGTTTATTTGGGAAAAAAAACTCTGCACATTTCTTAGTTGAGTGGGTGGCTATAATGAATGAAGTAGTCGAAGGCTATACTTTCAACTGGGCTAAATTGTTGTCTGACAACCTAGCTAAGGAGATTGTTGAGTACCAATCATTGAAATCAAAAGGGAAACCTGCTCCTTTTTACATGTCTGCATATATCATGGATGCCATTTGCTTCATGAACACATTCTCCCTGATGAATCAGAGTTGGACCCCGACCAGTTCCGAGCCTATACATTTCTACCACTCTAAACATTGGGCAGAAAATGTTGAAGATTTCTTTTACGATATTTGTCACAACGTAGTGGTACCTATACATATAGCTATCTATGGCCACCCTCCACCCAAGATTTCAGAGACGATTATGGGAAACTTAGGCACATTTGCATACTGGTACATTGAGGATAACTTCTCTTACATTAGAGTATTTGGTTGCTCCATTCCTCCTTACGTCCTTCCACAATTTTTACTTGACAGACTGGTGTGCAGAGAAGTAGCATACCAAACAGTAGCAGGAGGAATCACCAAGGAATTGAAAGTGACTCAGAAAAAGGTCTGGCCAACTTTTCCCATTCAAGTTGGTATGTTTACATTGTTAGATTTTAGTCATACCATAGTCGAGGCTGCAACCTTGGAATATGTCAAATTAGTTGACATCGAATTCAAAAGACATGATCCAGATAAGGTGGTAGAGAATCATTTGGCTCAAAACAACATGAAAAGATACATCCACGAAGAGTCTCCTTATGATGAGATTTTCAGGGGAGCTAGATCCCATGAAGAAGTTCAAAATAGATTTCAGACTTTGCCTCTTGACCAACATGCTGGTTTCCTCAGCTTCCAAAAGCATAGACAAAATAACTTGCCTAATATTTTACAAGGAGAGTCAAGGCCCATGCCATCTTCACAGAAAGCTAAATCCACAAAATCTCATCCAAGTTGCTCCACTAAAAACAAAGTTGAATAAGTTTTGAAGAGTTCAGATGGCTTATTTAAAGGGATAAAAACATCACTTCTAGGTCTAAATGATCAACATATATTAGCCCAGTTTGAAGCTTTCATGAATCAGGGACAAAATTTTCCCAATTAAACACCAATTACTTCTGCTGGCATCCCAAGCACAAAAGGTCTAGAAAGCTCCACCACAATTATCTCTCATATTCCCTCATTAACTCCCTTAGCGACCAGTTTTGAGACTCCTAGTTTGGAGGCCATTCACATTGATGAACTTACTCCCATCTTGCTTGAAGAAATACCTCCCTCAAGTTTCTTTTTCAACAAGAAAAGGAAAGCTATTGTAAAGAAATAATCTCAACAAAAAGATGGAGTAATTACTAAAAGGCAGAGAATATTGTATGATGGAAAAGGCCAAGATGATCCTGAGTTTTCCAAGGAGGTTGCAGATTCACTAGGGGCCTTCACCACTGCCAACCAATGGTCAGTGGATAATCTGACAAAGAAACTGCAAAAAAAATCTATCTTGGTAGAACAAATGCAGAATGAAATGAAAAACACTAAATAGATTGTTAGGAGCAGAATGAATCAAGACAAAGAGAAAATCAGGTTAAATTATCAACAACAGATGAAGCAAATACAGGAGAAACTCGAGCTAATTTATCAGAGTTCACGGACCAACAAATCCATGATTACTCAGTGGGATAGTTTGATAGAACAACTGCACGCCAAATTAGTCCTAGTGGAGAACACAACAATTGACATCACTGCTGTCAAAGCACAAACATCTGAAATTAATGAGAAGTTGGAAGTCGTCCAACAAGATCTATATCAAAAGGTGGATACTATTCAAAAATACTATCAGACAATAAATAATTCTCTAAAAAGTATTTATGTGAAAGAAAAGGATGCCTGCGTTTCTAGATCCAAGTTTCAGGAATTCATTATATGGAGGCAGAAAGCCAATATACCTGGTCTCACCCCTTTTTCACAATATGAACAAGTGAAGGGTGAAATGGCCTTGAAAGTTTGGGAAACAAATCTAGAAGAGAGAAAGAAACTTGCTAGATATGCAAAGGAGGCTTGTCTGGATACACTATCTTATGTAGAAACAAAATTGGTTGAATTTGAAGGAAATGATATCTCAGAGGCATTGGGGCATATTGAAATAGAAATGAATAAGGAAAACTCCAGAAAAAATAAGGAAAATATTCAATCTGTCATACAACAGATGAATCAGATTGATTTTCTTAAGATTAATGAGTTGTTGGTAAATCCAAATTTACAGTATCAAATTACAGCCCGGGAAGTAAAGAAAATCGAGGAGAAGCTGCCACTAGTACAAAAGAAGATGTTTTCCTTTGAATTGAACGAGAAAATTGAACCTTCGAGATTTATGGTAGCCTTGATGGACATGTGTACCCAGTTCAATGAACAGAGTAAAGCGAGTGCATTTGGGAGAAAATGAAGGAACATATGAAACACCGACACATCAAACCATAACTCAACAATATTTACATTATGTTTTTCCATTTGGATTTATATTCTATATTTAGAGAAGATATTGTGCAAAGTCCAACTACTTTTAGTTGAGACAATTTTGTATAAATAGATAGAATTTAGATCTATTCCAGGCCGCTTCTAGCCTAATGTAAAAGATAGAACTTTTTGAATATTAATACAAGTGCAAACAAAGATTCTAATTTTTGTTTCATTTGAGTTATGTGTTTTCTTTGTGTCTCCATCTCTTATGAGTTTCCTTCTATAGTTCTTGAAGAGTGAATGATTACACTTTAGTAATATTTCTATTGTGATCATAATACATCAAAAGTCCATTCATTTACATTTTTTCCTCTGTTATTACTATGAGTAAAAACAAGACCTGTGACCTATGTGAATTGCTGCATTCTTAATCTCTTTTCAAGGGTACATCTTCTATTTTTCTTCTACTGCAAATAAGGTGAGACTTATTTGTAATTGATACCTTGCTTTGTTTTAACAATTTTGTTAATCATTTCTACATCATTTGAAATTAAAATTACGACTCAGGTAATGAGATACAACCTATGTATTGTCTTATCATAAATTTCACTTAAATATTATTTCTCAGAAAACTGAAGGAAGAAGAAAGAACTTATAAAACATTTCATTTAAAGTCTTTGATGCCTGACATTATTCTTTGAGCCTAGAATCAATCTTAAGAACAACATCTTTTTGGCGTCGTTGCCGGGGATCGGAGAAACAAAATCATTTTTCCCTAGGAAAACGACAAAGTAAAATTTTGGTCTTTGATGGTGAACAAAGATTGAATACGTAGATAAGGCTTACTTTATATTTCACTTGGCGACTCCATTGTAGGCAAAGATGGAATTTGGTCGAAAAATACCAGGAAAAACCCAGACAAAAAGCAGACTACTCCAGTTTCATATCCCAAATATTTGTTGAAACCGAAGAGATATCTCATAAAAACTTCTGCATCAACAGATAAGATCTACCAACCTAGGGTTACACAAGTTAATGTTAATATTCCCGCTGAAGAACTAAGTCTTAAATAAAAATATAAACAAGTTCATTCTGCAGAAGCATCAACAAGTAAATTTGAAGTTAAATTAGAAACTCCAGAAGGAATTATTCCTGAAGTAAAATTTGAGATTATCCAGACCACCCCTATCTCATTGATAAATAATTTTACCAGTGAAAACAAAGAATACATTTCAATTCCTACTATCATTTGTACACAGTCGATTCTTTCTCTTCCTGAATTAAAAGTTTATGTTTCCCAACACCCTGAAGATTACTTTTTATACTCAGATTCATCCCCTGTTGTTATTCCTATTTATACATTTGGTAAATATGAGAGACCAAGTTCAAGTTCTCTTTTTCCACCTCATTTAGATATTCCATCACCTTGCAATCATCTATCTGAACTTCGTTCACACCATCCCGAAGTAGTCAAGAGTTCAGTAGATCGGTCTTTTGAAGTTTTTGATAATCTCTTGTTTAGTCCTCGAGTTTCTTCTCCTAGAATTTCAATGACTCATACTGGAGGTGCCGAAGTTGGAGGGGTTGGTGGAAAAGAAAATATACCAGTTCATCCTCCAAGGATTTTCATCAAGTTCGTTGCTAGATATGCTCCCTTAGCTCTTCCTTCTATCCTACATGATTTACCTGAAAATTACATGAAGAGACTCCCTAAATTCACGGGTGAAGGGGATTTGACAACAGAGCATATAGTCTTTTTTAACCAATTAGTTGATATGCTTGGTATTGAGCACAAAGATGTTTACATGAGACTGTTAGTACAAACTTTTGAAGGACATGTAAGAACTTGGTTGAGAGGACTTCCAGTGGACTCTATACCATCATATAATGATCTAGAAACTTCCTTCTTAAGGTAATGGGGTGAGCAAAAAGACCATATATATTACTTAACTGAATTCAAAGCCTTGAGAAAGAAAACATCTGAAACAATCCTAGAGTTTATTCAAAGATTTAATAAACTTTATCACAAGATCTCGACTGAAGTTAAACCTTCTCAGCCAGCTACAAAAGTCACTTTTGCATGGGGCTTTTGATTCTGATTTTGCCCTACTTTTGAGATAAAGAAGATCCACTACTTTAGCAGGGATGCAAGATGATGATATAGATATTGAATCCAATATGATGGAATCAAGAAAGTTGAAAACTAAAGTTGAGATGGGAACAAGCAGGGCCCTCTAGATCTAGAAAAATTTCTTTAGAGGAAAAAATGGATGAGATGGAAAAAATTATTAAAGACTTATCAAATAAAATTTCCAGGATGGAAATGGAAAAATAAAAACTTGATTCATACACTAGAAATCAATTCAGGAGAAATCCTAACATAAATCTTCAGATACAACAAAGGCAAATAAAAAATGAGGAACATAAGATTCAAGCTCCTTTTAAAACTGAGAATCTCATACATGGAGATGAGGTGCAAGATTATGATGAATTAGATGAAGATCTAAATAACCTCAGTGATGATGATCTTGAGCCTCACCTAACCAAATAGGATTATGAGAAATCCTTGGATCTGGAGTCTCTATTTAATGATGATGAAAATATAAAAAATTTGGGAGATTCTACATACAAAGGTCTCGCTGATTCAATAATGGCCAACCTCCAACATAATATGATTTGAGGCCAAGGGAAAAAAGTTCTATAAATACTCCACCAAAAAAATTTGTATCTCGAAACAAAGCGATTGAGGCAACAGTTAAAAAACCATCAACTGAAACGCAAGCTGCTCAAGCAAATCAAGTTGAAACGAAAGCAGTACAGACTAAGAAGCTAGAAATAAAAAAGTTGAAGTTCAGACCAGAGAAATTGAAAAATCAATTGGGACTTTCAATCTAGAAAATGAACTGAATAAAATTAAAATTCCAATGCCTTTAGTTGAACTTGCTAGAAATCCGATCTATAAAAAGCAAATTGCAAAAGAAATAAATTTTTCCGAGGTTGAATGTCAAGCCGATGTTATCAACTTGTAGGATGAAAAACCTACAATCATGTTTGGACCACACATTGAAAATAATAAAGATTCTGTTGCTCCTTTCTATATTACACTAATTGTGCACAGACATTTATTACACAATTGCATGTTAGACTCAGGAGCTTTACATAATTTAATGCCTAAGATTATCATGGAAAAATTGGGCCTTCAAATCACTAGACCTTATCAAGATCTATACTCTTTTGATTCTAGAAAGGTTAAGTGTCTGGGTATGATTAAAGATTTAGTTGTAAATATTGCTCAGGCTCCTGTGAAAAGTATTCTTATGGATGTGGTTGTTGTTGTCGTTCCTGCCAAGTATAGCATGCTTTTATCCAGATCTTGGGGTGCCAAGTTAGGAGGATTGGTCCAGTTAGACATGATGTATGCTACAATTCCAATTTTTGGTGGACAATTTACTCAATTTTACAGAGAAACTAAATTGACTTATACTGTAAGTGACCCCCAAAACCCTAATAACTACCCAGTCTATGTTGCTGATCAAGGTCTAAGTAATTGTATATTATCCATAGATGATGATTTTGAATAATGTATACAAGAAGAAAATTAAAAAAATAGATTTTTCAAAGAAAAATATAAATTTTAGAGAGGGGATGTGGAAAATGTTCTTTGTTGGTGCTTCATTTTGCGAAAGAGTAGGAACAGGAGTTGGAGTTTTATTTGTGGCACCAGGTGATGAGTATTACATTCCTTTTTATTATAGATTACAATGGGATATTGATTATACCAATAATGTGTATGAATATGAAGCTTTAGTTTTAGGATTAGAAGCCGCAAGAAAACTAAAAATCAAACATTTGATAGTTTATGGTGATGCTGAGCTAATTGTAAAAAAAATAAAACAACAATACCAAGCTCAGCATCTGAGATTGAGTTCAGATAGAAATTGTGCTTGGGATCTCATAGAGAATTTATTCTGGTCTTTTAATATCCACTCTATTCCCAAAATGCATAATCAACAAGTTGACTCCTTAGCCAAAGCTGCTGCAACTTTCGTACCACCTACTGTTTTGAAGCTGAAGTATCATATTGAGATGAGACATAAACCTTAAATTCCAAACAATGTTCAACACTGGAAAGTATTTGAATATGATGAACAAATCAAGCAGTTTCTGGAAATGGTAGATGAGTTTCCTAATACCCACATTGATCAATAAAATCAGAATGATCCTGCTTGGTTTATGCAGGAAGGAGAAAACCCAAAAAAATTCCAAGATAAAATTGAAAGTCACTGAATGCTCTTACTTAAAAACAATAAAATTCATAGAGGTATTATCCCTCTATAAAGGTTGTTTGACCAAGATGATATACCTTTAAAGTATACTTTTCAACCTCAACCTGAAGAAGTTGAAGATTGTAACACAGGAACAACTGAAAATCCCAAGATGGTCAAAATATCTAAATATCTTTCGACTCAAATAAAGAGTAAATATGCTGAGTTACTTAAACAATATAAATATGTTTTTTCATGGTATTACAAAGATTTAAAAACCTATGATACTTCTGTTATTGAGCATAAGATTTCCTTAAAACATGGTATTAAGCCTTTCAAGAAAAGCTTAGACAGATAAACCCAATCCTTCTGCCAGTAATAGAAAAGGAGGTTTAAAAACTACTTGATGCAAAAATCATTGTTCCCCTCAAATACTCTGAATGGGTGGCTAATTTGGTCCCTGTTAGGAAGAATAACAAAGAGATAATACTTTGTGTTGATTTTAGGAACCTAAATCAGTCTTCTCTTAAAGATAACTACCCCCTCCCAAAAATGTATCATGTTTTAGAGAAGGTAGTAGGGGATAACAAAATTTCTATGATCGATGGTTTCTCGAGATACAATCAGATTGTTGTTCATGAAGATGATAGATAAAAGACTGCATTTACTACCCCATGGGGAACTTTTATGTATGATAAGATGCCTTTTGGTTCAATGAATGCAGGAACAAATTTCCAGTGAGCAATGGATATCACATTCGTTGGTGAGAGAGATAAGTTTGTTGTTATTTATCTGGATGATCTAACAATTTTTTCTAACTCTGATGCAGAACATTTGGTGCACCTCAGACAAACTTTTGACAAATGCATAAAATTTGGTTTGTCTCTAAACCCAAAAAAATCACACTTTGCCATGTAGGAAGGCAAACTTTTAGGGAATATAGTTTTAAAAGATGGAATTAAAGTTGATCCTAAACGAGTTGAAGCTATTGATCTAATTAATATTCCTATAAATAGAAACGAGATTTAATCTTTTTTAGGAAAAATCAATTTTTTGAGGAGATTTATTCCTAATTTTGATGAAATAATTAAATTGATTACATATATGATAAAAAAGGACATCGAAGTAAAATGGACTGCAGAAACAAAAGCATCCTTCAAACGTGTTAATAAATCCACAGGAGAAGCACCAATATTGGTAAGTCCTGACTATACAAAAGAGTTCTTAATATTCTCCTTTTCATCTGAATATACCATTGCAGTAGTGCTCCTTCAGAAAAAAAAAACGAAGAGGGATTTGAACAACCAATAGCCTTTTTTTAGAAAAATCCTCAGAGATGCAGAGCTAAGATATGACATTCTTGAGAAACAAGCTTATGGGATGGTAAAGTCTCTCAAAGCTTTCCGAACATATGTATTGCACTAAAAAATAATTGCTTATGTACCAAAAAATGCAATTAAAGATATCTTGGTTCAACCAGACAACAATGGAAGAAGAGGTAAATGGTTGGCTAAAATTCAAGAGTTTGATTTAGAAGTTAAACCAACCAAACTAGTGAAAGGTAAAGGTCTGGCAAGGCTATTAGCTGAATCAAATTTCAGAGCTCTTGGAATAAATAACTGCGAGTCTCATGATTATCTTTTAGATATAGAGGAAATTGATGATCAAGCACCTATTATTTAGATTGAAGATATTTTTTCCTCCTCATCTTGGTATAGTGACATTGTTTCATATCTCCTTACTCTTCAATGTACGAATGATATAAATCCTTCTAGGGAAAGAACTTTAAAGTTACATGCAATTAAGTATCACATTATTGATGGCAAGTTATACTGGAAAGATCCTCTGGGTTTCTTGTTATATTGCCTTATAGAATCCGAAACAGAAGGTGCCATTGATGAGTTTCATGAAGGAGTATGTGAAGGACATCATGCCTAGAGAGCAACAACTTACGAAATTTTAAGGGAAAGATATTATTGGCCAAAATTATTCATCGATGTAAATGCAAGGGTCAAAGCTTGTAATTCATTCCAACTGTTTGTTGGTAAGCAAAATCTTCTCGCCTTACCTTTAATTCCAGTAAAAGTTGAAGCTCCTTTCCAACAATAGGGTTTATATTTCATTGGAGAAATTCATCCACAATCGAGTGCTCAACACAGATGGATTTTGAATGCTACTGATTATTTTACGAAATGGGTTGAAGCCATCCCAACTCAGAATGCTACAGATTCAGTAGTGATAAAATTTTTGGAAGAAAACATCTTAGCAATATTTGGTTGTCCTAGGAAAATAGTCACTGATAATGCTGAAGCTTTTAAATCTATTGCAATGATTAATTTTTGTCAAAAATACAATATTATTTTAGGTCATTCTACAACCTACTATCCTCAGGGAAATGGGTTGGCAGAATCATCTAATAAGAGTTTCATGACGATAATCAAGAAGGTTTTGACAAAAAACAAAAAAGCTTGGCATACACACTGAAAATATGCCTATGGGCAAACATAATTGGCACCAAAAAATATATAGGTATGTCTCCATTCCAATTAGTTTATGGTATTGATGTTATTCTTCCTATTAATCTCGCTCTTCCTACGATGAAACTCTGGCAGGATGCAAATGAAGAGCCAAACGATATTACGAGAAGAATAAATCAAATCATTGAAGTACAACAAAACAAAATAGAAGTGGATGATAAGCTCCAAAAATACTAGGATAACATGAAATCCCTTTTTGATAAGAAAGCTAAAGACATGGAGTTTCTTCCTGACGATTTAGTTTTAAAATGGGAAGATAAAAAGGAAGATGCAGGGGAACATCAGAAATTCGATTATCTCTAGTTCAAACCCTTCAAAATTGCATCTACTGAGGGAAAAAAATCATTCTCGCTCAGAAATCTTAATGAAGAGATTCTTGAGGCCCCTATCAATGGGCGTTATTTAAATCATTTCATGCAGTAGTTACTTTTTAGATTTCCATTGTATATATCAGATTGGATTGACATTGTCAATTTTAATTTTCCATTTTTCTTTTCTTTTTGTAAATTATCTGAGTCAATTGATTAATTGTTGTAAACAATGTCAATAAAATTATGATTGCTTGACTTCATTTTGAAAATAAATTTAGAAAAAGAAAAATAAATTTCATTGTAAAATAAAATTCATTCGGCAACTAATCAGGATAATACAAAGAATATATAAAAAGCTTCTTGAGGACTACTGAAATGAAAAACATCTTCATCATATATCATCTCTATTCTATAGGTTTATCTAATATCTTGTATTTCATTCTTTTTGCAGAATAGATCTTGTTGAACACGAGATGAGGCTTAAAGAAAACTCGACACTTGTCTTTTCATCGTTCCGATTTCTCTAAAAACAGGTGATAAATAAATAATCCGCCTTGCTGAAAATTCAAAAGGAAAATAAGGTACGAGTTCCTATTCTTCTTTATAGTCCACATAAAATTTAAAAATTGATTGAAATAAATGCGAAGCAAGTTTTTCTCATGATAATGTTATCACTTGATCTAAAAATTGGAGATGTAGAAAAATATAACTTGGAGTGTCATGCTAATAAATTCTAAAGCCATCTCTGATATAAAAAATAAAAATAATAATAAATAAACTCGAAAGAAGTTTGAACTTAATACACAAACTTGTGTGGGATTAGGACATTTTTTATTCAGATCCTCGGAATCCTTGATTTGGTTATTTTTGCCTCTCCCCAAGTTCTTTCCACTTCATATTTACTTTCTCCTTTCTTATCCTTTTAGTCTTCATAGAAATAAAGAGACTCAGCCTGACTTTGAAAACTCAAAAGCATATTTTCAAAACAAGATTAGGCGAAAATCTTTACGTTCCCTTGATTTTAATTGAAAAAGTATGTCTAGGCTAATCCTGATAATTTTAGCTATGATATCAGATTTTAAAACTGACAAACTCACTCAAGGTTTATCCCTGAAATGATTGAAGTTCCCAAAAATTTTGTCCTATAGGAGAAGCTGTACTGAAAATTGGAAGAAAGTTAGTTTCAGAGTATTCTTAAAATTGTAGACAGACCTTCTTTTTCATTTTATAAGATTTTAAATAGATATCATCCCTTGCATGTTACATACAAATTGATTTCTCCCACTTCAAAATGTTAAAATACAAGACATGTGGTGAAAGAAAATTCATAATTAAATTGCCCCCATCTTGTCTAAAAGAGATGATGAAAGGAAATTCATACATTGATTTCCCTCATCTCAACAAAATGCAAATTCATTAATTGAAGTGGTGAAAGGAAATTCAATGGGAGAAATAGATAAATTCACCGGGGTATTAAACAGGTTCGTTGGCAGTGAAGCAATATCTATGATATCTGTAAGGTTGTCATACATATCTATATATCACACTCTGTTATCTAGTTCTTTTTCCAATGGTATTTACATCCTGAACCACTTGGGGATTCCCTAAATAAATGTGTTACATCTGTTTAACCTTGAAGCGAACAAAGTCGGCCAAAGCCTGATATTTTAGTTAAAATTGTTTTGATTATCTTAAACAATTCCAAAATCAATTTTAAGAAAGGGAAATATTTAATAGCCTAACTTGAGATCAATCATGAAGTGTGCTTTAAAGATTTTGGATTTGTATGAGTTCATTTTTTCTATGTATGATTAATTCTTAAATAAAACCAGAAAGTGTTTTTCAAAAATAAATAATGACTCCATTTACCCAATAAAGGCACCTGATCTACTGCTCTTTCGTGCCTCACAGGGAGCCACAATCCCCAGATGGAGTCTATGTTAGAACACTTAGACTTTTGATCTTTTATTCTTTTGTTTTTGTCTCTTAGAAACAACATTTCACCAAAAAACTTAGGAAATTGCATTTTAATTAAATAAATCCTTGGTCGTTATATATTAATAAGGCACTTACAATATCACTCGTTGATGAGTTGCACTAAGTTGATAGAAAGATTCTTGTGATCTCCGAAGAGTAAAAGTCGCCCGAATTTTAAAAGAAAGCCTTTAAAAATCACTTTGGAGCTTCGCGCTTCGGGAGTTTAAACAAAGATTGGGTTCACAACCGTCGAAGTGTCAAAATGTCGAAGTATTGGATATCACAAAAAAATAAAGTGTTTCAAAAAGACAATAAACAAATTAATAACTTTAATTAATCATGATCACTCCGCAATTTCGGTCTTCGGGAGATTTCTCTCGTGCTATATACAAAACTCCTGAACGCCGAACCGTCGAAGTACGAAGCACACTTTTTAAACAAATGAACTCCCAGAGCTTCGGAGTTTCGAAGCCCAAAATATATATAACGGTTCGAAACATTTAGTCCGGGAATTCGGCCTTCAGAGGATTTCTGTCATCCTTCATCCAAAACCCTCGAATACCGAACTTCCGAAGTACTTAAGGATAATAAAATGTTTAAAAGATAATTAATTAAAACATAAAAGAGAATAATTGAAGATTAACTTCTCCAAGAATTCGGTCTTCGGGAAATTTCTACCCTGTCACATTCAAAATCTTTGAACACCAAACCGTTGAAGTATTAATGACATTTATGACTGGCTAAAGTTAACAATTTGAATAAAGATTGTGAATCACCAGGTAATAAATTCCATTCAATTTTTAATAATTTCTCTGTCAGTAAATCAATACAAAGATTGATAGACTTTATGAATAAAACATTTCGAATTTCAAGTCATCTTACCATTTGTAATTAGAATTTTTCATTCATTAAAGTGCTTACAAACTTCTCTTGTTACAGGAAGGTTAATTTTATTTCCCTGAGGATTATGGCACCATGAAAAGATGTGAAGAAGCAAGATGCATCAGTTGATGATTCTAATCCAAACAAATACGTTCTATCAGACACCACTATGTGAGTTACGGATACAATCAAGTCTTGGAAGAAGGTCTACGATATCTTAGAGCATGAAATTATTAACTATTCGGATGATTCTGCCGAGGAAGACGACGTGTCCTTCTCAACCAAGCTCATATTGGTAGCGCAGTCTGAACTGCACAGGATTGCTGCACAGCCTAAAATTTTACCCTATAATGATATGATAAGATGGGCTCTGGAGCACGTCGACATTCAAACCACAAACGTTATCAGCCACTAGAAGACCTATGTCGGCTCTTTTCGACCGGAGAACCTACAAGTAATGTATAAACTTTCTTCTACACCCAAATATACTTACAATGCAACATTTCTCATGGATTTTGAGAGAAAAGAATGCACTCAAAATGGTCGAAATGGTCATGATATAATCACACCTGGTGGGGACATCTAGACAAATTCAAAACGACACTCATGGTATGTATTCCGTCACGACCTTATATGCTCATATATTATATATAGACATGATGCTCTGTCGTTTAATTGGAAAAAAAACCCTGCACATTTCTTAGTTGAGTGGGTGGCTATAATGAATAAAGTAGCTGAAGCCTATACTTTAAAATGGGCTAAATTGCTATCTGACAACCTGGCTAAGGATATTGCTGAGTACCAATCGCTGAAATCAAAAGGGCAACTTGCTCCTTTTTACATGTCTGCATATATCATGGATGCCATTTTCTTCATGAACCCATTCCCCATGATGAACTGGAGTTGGACCCCAGCTAGTTTTGAGCCTATACATTTCTACCACTCCAAACTATGGGAAGAAAATGATAAAGATTTATTGTACGAGATTTGTCACAACATAGTGGTACCTATTCATATAGCTATCTATGGCCACCCGCCGCCCAGGATTTCAGAGAAGATTATGGGAAACTTAGGCACATTTGTAGACTGGTACATTGAGGAGAAATTCTCTTACATTATAGTATTCGGTTGCTCTGTTCCTCCTCACGCCTTTCCACAATTTTTACTTGACAGACTGGTGTGCAAAGAAGTGGCATACCAAACAATAGCAAGAGGAATCACCAAGGAATTGAAAGCAACTAGGAAAAAGGTATGACCAACTTTTCCCATTCAAGTTGGTATGTTTACATTGTTAGATTTTGTTCATACCAAAGTCGAGGCTACAGCCTTGGAAGATGTCAAATTAGTTGACATCAAATTCAAAAGACATGATACACATAAGGTGGTAGAGAATCATTTGGCTCAATACAACATGAAAAGATACATCCACGAAGAGTCTCCTTATGATGAGATTTTCAGGGGAGCTAGACCCTATGAAGAAGTTCAAAATAGATTTCAGACTTTGCCTCCTAACCAACAGGCTAGTTTCCTCAGTTTCCTCATCTCCTTTTACTCGACATTGCTTTGTTACCCATAAGCATCCATAGCCCCAATGAAGGTGCCTTAGTACCATAAAATCATGGCCCCACTACCAACATACAAGCGTCCATAGCCCTGGTTGGTTTACGTGTACTTCTTGTTACCCCCATTTTGTGGATAACTAAGGACACTGTGTCTAGAGGCCCTCGGGTTGCAGATATGGAGTGTCAAGAGACTACATGACCAAAAATATCCTTTTGCACAGATGGAGACCCTTCTCACCACCACATAGATCATAGATTTTCAGATGGCATCCACCACATCAGCTGTCTTCGGGAAGGCAGTGGGCCTTGCTCCATGAGTTACAAGTCAGTATTATGGTGAACATCATTTCAATATTTAAGGCATTTAAGTATGTTGTATCTTATATTTCTCTAGATTTCATGATATATGCTTGTTTCCCTGCTTCACCTTGGTGGTTGACATTTTTCTCTAGTAAGTGGTCTTCCTTGGGGATGGGTTTTCTACTAGGAACTCCCTCGAAGAGCCATCATACCATTCTCGACCATACTTACCACTTTCCATCACTATTTCCCCCCATTTCCTTATCTCTTGGGATTTTAGGGTGTATTGACCCAAGAAGGGGTTGTCCCTCATTCTATGGGAAGTAGGGGATGAAGGCCTAGAGAGATTGATGTTGGGTAAAAGATAAAATACTATGTATGAACCTTCTATATTCTTCACCCAGGGATCACCCAAGAAAACAATGAAACACTTATCTTTGAGAAAAGGGGGACCCATAAGAAATATGATTAAGAATTCTTAAAAGTTTAGTTGTAGGATAGGAGGTCTCATCACGAGCCATACTATCATGTATATGAGTATCTAGTGGTATGAAATTACCATCATTTGATCACCAATCCAAGGTAGTGGCTCTTAGTTGCATGGCTGAGAGAAAAAGGGTATCATCACGAGCCAACCTTCTCATTTCCACTAGGTGTTTGTGGGTGACACTACCATTATCTAGACACCACACTAGGGTAGTGGCCTTCAACATTTCCTTAAATTTATGAAAGAATGGAAAAATAATGGGTTTGGAAAAAGTGCATTGCGGACGAAGGTACCATAAACCCTCTACAAAGGAACCCATGAATGAGACACTACGACCTCTTGTATGTCATGAGCCCTATGCCCATTGAGTCTTGACCCTAACCACTTCACCCACTTTACATGGCTTAGAGAGGGATTTCTTGGAATCTCTTCTTGACCTAGGTAAAGATCTACCTAATAGGACACCTCGTCAACCCTCCCATATTCAAGCTTGACAAGTCACATAATGTCTTTGAGCACTTAATTGTTTGACATAATGATCTTTGAAGCACATGCTTAGGTGGCTCATTTATTGATTTGATTCACTACCATACTTAAAGGCAACCACTCATGCAAATAATCATGCTTAGGTGGCATGATTATTTGTCTTTACAGGACCTAGTTGGTGGATAGTTTTGCAAGAACAAGCCTAGCTTATGATTCCATGGGGCTTGAAGTCCACAAGTGGATGCTAAGGGCC
Organism: Picea sitchensis; assembly: GCA_010110895.2. Classification (NCBI taxonomy): domain Eukaryota; kingdom Viridiplantae; phylum Streptophyta; class Pinopsida; order Pinales; family Pinaceae; genus Picea; species Picea sitchensis. The sequence goes on along the minus strand of SNQJ01S0184130.1, from coordinate 815 downwards.
CACATGCCAGATAAGAGAGATCAAACTTTAAAGGCCTAGAAGATGACTTGGACGACATAACCTAGCCCCCACATGCCAAACGTTTTTCCCAAGAGAGGCAAAACATCACTGATGGGTGTTATATATGCACTAAAAACACACTAAAAACCTTCAGTTAAATTGTCAACCCGGGGTAAGTAAACTTAGAGTTGTAGCAAAATATATGCCAAAGGTAGAAGGGTTGGTAGGAGTATAGTCTAACTAATGAAAGCATCTATCTAAGGCTAATATACTCAAGCAAACCTATCTAATTAGCAAACCCGACTAAGCAACTTGAAACTAGGTAACCTAAGTACTTTTAGGCTAAGGATCGATGGATAGTTCCTAAGAAAGCAAGTAAAATCCTCTGTAAAGCAAACTAGTTTAACAATAAGAAAAAACAAACTACTAAGCATAATAAGCAAATGACAAAAGCAAACTAGTTTAACAATAAGAAAAAACAAACTACTAAGCATAATAAGCAAATGACAAAAGCAAACTTCTTTAACTTTCCAACCTACATTCAATGAGAAACTACCCTATGAAAGCAAATAAATAAACAAGTAAGCAAAAACATCTATCTAACCTATTAAAGCAAATAGAAAAGTAAGCAAAGACACCTAACTAACCTACTAAAGAAAAAGACAAGTAAGGAAAGGCACCTAACTAACCTACTAAAGCAAAAGACAAGTAAGCAAAGGCAACTAACTACTGCAAGTAAAACTTCTCATTGAACAACTATCTAGCCTAAGAGGCAAGTGAACTAAATGCCTAATGCAAAACTATTTCTAATGTGT
>SNQJ01S0184129.1:11842-29221 GCA_010110895.2 Picea sitchensis | reverse complement strand
GATGGTGTACCAGTAGGCTGTGTACAAGGATCCACAACGATCCATTGTTCTTTGTCTACAAGAAGGTCCTCCATCTTGAGCTTCCATAGCTCAAAGTTTTTACCGTTGAACTTCTCTATCTTGATTCTAGATGAGCTCACCATTCCTCTTACTTTACTCGAATCTCCACTGCAATAGCTCCCACTAAACCCAGGTTTATCACAAACCCAAGATAAACTTGATCTATCAAGACTGAGCCAAACCCTCAACAACAAAGGCATCCCTCTGAAGCCAAAAACGTGCTCTGATACCACATGTTAGTTTTAAACCTGCAAAGTAAAGAAATTCATTTAGATTCTTAAGAAATACAAAAATTAATCAATGGATCATACACAAAGTACACAAAGATTTTATACCGGAAACCCTCAACCAGGAAAACTTTCTTATTTTCATTATATGAAATTTCACCATTCTCCATACAATATATACAATTCTTTTAGGTATTCCGTAGATACCAAAATTCAGACGCAGTTGTCGTATCTGACGCACCCACACACACACACATGCAAATAATATAACACATACCCAACAAAAAACCAAGCCAAGGTGGGTGTATGAATGGCCCATGAGGAAGGCAAAAGAAAAATGGCCAGTGAAGCAGCTGATGGTCATAAGACAATGTAGGTTGTTAAGAGGATGGATTAGGTATGCGAAAAGCCTCGATGGCCGAGAAGAAAATGAAATTCAGATATGTGAACAAGAGACTGGGAGAATTCTCGGCGAGGGTGCTAGAGAATGGAGATCGGCTGGAGATCTCAAGAACTGCCAGGAGGGCAGAGAGGAAATTCCAAATTTCCAGGTGGGCAAGGAGTTGAGATCAGCTGAAGATATCACAGACTGTCAGGAGGACAGCCAAGGAATTTCACATTGCCATCTTTGCAATGAAATGAGGTCGTTGCGGGATCTCGAAGACTGCCAGGAGGGCAGTGGAAGCATCTCAAATTGCCAAGTGGGCAGAGATAAGAATACAAGATTGTCTGAAAGTCTCATGGACTCGGAGGTGAGTTCAATTTAGCAAGGGGTACTGATGAATATGGGATCGGTTGATCTCATAGTCTTCTAGGAGGGTAGAGAGGAAATCCCATATTTCTAGGTGGGCAGGGATGAGTAGGTGAGTTTAGATCAGCCCGAGGAGATGACATAGCAGATGAGCTCGAAGGTGAGGTTGGATCAGCAGATGCTGCTAACAAAGGAGGTATATTGGATAAATATTCTAATGATTCAGGAAATTCAGATATTCCTACCATTTGCCCAAGAGGAGGTAGAAATCTGTGTTGCAGATGCAAGAATACGAGAAGAAAGGAAACTAGCTGAGACTGTCAGGAAAGAAGAATTGGAGCAGGTGTTTGAGGATACCTAGGCAGAAGAGGAGAATGAGAATTCTAATAAATGGATCAACATATTCAACCAGGAAACCGAGGAAGCTGCAGCACTGAAGCTGACAGCAGAAGAAGCAGGAGAGGATGACGAGCATTCTGAGGAATGGCTCAATATTGTCATCCAAGAGACTGAAAGGACTACAACATGGGAGTTTGCAGAAGAAGAAGAAGAAGCAACAGACAAAATTATTTTGGCTGATCTGTATGAACAGATTGAATCCCTGGAGAGAAGGGTAAAGGTGCAAAGTGTGCACATCCAACAGGTGAAGTTGGTAGCAGATGAAGAAGGCATGGGAGATCATAGTGATCTGCCCATTTGTAGAAAAAATTTCCAGTTGAGGAGACTGCATGAGTAGAGCCAGCCATTACAACAGTTGTATGAGGTGATCAAGGAGATCAGAAGGCTGATGATAGAGTCAGCAGAAACTGCCAGCAAGGAGGCACTAGGCAGAAAGAAAGAAGCAGGAGAACCAACACATAAGCAGCAGCAGCAGCAGGAAAATGGAGTAGATGAACAACTCCAGAGGATGGTTTGGGATCCAGGAGGATTTCAATAGCTGAGAGGGGAACCTCATGAGTAGGAGCTCATGAATTTTGTAGTTGAGGAGTATGATGCAGGAGCGTCATCTCACGTCATCCAGCCAGCCAGCCAGCCACGTCAAGCGCATGCATTCAATTGCTGAAGAGAGGCACAACCCTCATTTTTTATTCAAATGAATGTAATTAATTGAATGTAATTAAATGTTTAAGTTGTTGAGCTGGGAAGTCATGCTTTACACAGGCATAGAGTAGATAGGCCTTTAAATATTTTGTAAGGATGAGATCTAGATCCGACCTGTGGACTAAACATCCCAATCAATGCTATTGAATAAGGTAGGTAGGTTGGAGGGAAGAGCTCGAAGAGCCCCCTCAGGTAAAAGATCGTATGGTATCTCATTAGAAAAAAAGAATATAGAGTAGAGATAAGTGATTTAGCATAGATAAGAGAAGAGGAGAGTTGAGACCTTGTTACAAGTTGTGCTCAGGAACACCTTGTAAATACAGGCATTTGCCATTTTAATACAAACAACAGTTTTTCCTGCACATATTTCTGGTGTTAAATGAATGTCTGTGAGTGTTCTTTATATGATATAAATGTATGTTGTAGATGTATGTTAGGCATTTGCAGGGGTTTTGTTTGATTTCAGGTTGAGAGGTCTTTGAGGCTTCACACCAGGAGGGGGTGACAGAACATTGCGGGTTCTGATAGCCGTGCACGGAGGGTGCATTTCTGAACTCTGCAGAGTCATACAAAGACGTGTTGCAGGCACAAGAAGCTGAAATCAACAACTCGAAAGGAAGACCTCAAGGTTGTTGAATACCTTAGAGGCAAGGCTGTGTATAAGAAAACATAGTTGCAGACAAAATCTCTGAGGAGTTATGTGAAGCTCTGCCAGGAGGGTATTGAGCAGGTGCAAGAAGTGCACAAAAGACAAAAGAACTCTGTTGTGAGTTCAAGAAGAACCAGAATCACTAAGGATTTTGAGAGATCTGCCAGGAGGGCATTGAGCAGGTGCATGAGGTGCACAGGAGAGGACAAATCTGCTAGACGTTCTATGGGAAGACACTCTACTAGGCAGGCATTGAGTAGATGTGCATATAGGCACAGGATAAAAGAACTCTTTGAGTTTTGGATTGGAAGAATAATCCAAGGAGAGGGATCTTCACAGGGTTGTTGAACACCCTGAAGGACTCAGCAAGGGGTTGTTTGAGTGAAGGATAGCCAGGAGGGTTTCCATATTTCTCTATCTGAAGGAAAAAGATAAATTCCTTTGGAGGTCGAAGCTATAGGAAAAGCTCAGAAGGAATAACGCTTTGTGTACGTAGATAGAGAGATCCTGTAGAGGCGCAAGAGTTGAAGAATCCTTCAAGTATTCGAAACAAAACTCAGGAGAGACAACGGTTTTATATGCGTGGGTGAAGCTCAAAATCAAAGAGCTCACAGAAGGGACAAAATCAAGGTCGAGGCATTTGAGAAATTGAAATTCTTCCAAGCCTGGGAAGAACGTGCAGAGAAGCTCAGGAAGAGGAGATCAGAGCCGTCCATATGAGGAGGACAGGTGGAAACAATCACGGAGTTGACAAAGAGTCGAGAGATCTAGGATTTCGGGTCTCACGAATTTGGAGGTTTGCAGGGTCAGAGCCCAAGAGTTGGGTGCTCTAAGTCTCGAAGTCACGAGTGGCGATAAGGAGGATTGAGGATATTCAGGATCTTGGCACTCGGGTATCGGGGATATGAAGGAAGCGTCGCTTGGGGAGTGAAATCGTGAAGTGCTAAAAGTCGGGCATAAGGGACACATAGCAGAACCTCTAGGTGGGGCTCGTGTGACAAACAAGCGAAGACGTGTTGCTGGGAGGAGGGGAGTCAACACTCTGTTGACTTATCGCTTCTCGGGAGTTCATAAGGTAAGAGATCGATGGCTCGATGTTGTAACTCGTGAAGGTGTGATAGGCAAGAGGAGCTAACAACAAGTCTATCCGGTGGTCATGCGAGGAAGGCGCTAACAGAGGAAGATCCATAGCCATTTCAGCATTTCGCGTATCGGCATATCGAGAATCGGCTTTTTGGGAGTCGAGAGACCAAGAGGTCGAGCGCTTGAGTTGCGAAACCCAGAAATGGACTGTGGTCATATAAGGGGAGGTCATGTGGAACAAAGGTATAGCCCAGGGGGCTAACTGAAGTTAAAGTCATTTCGGTAAATCGACATATTGGGAATTGGGAGATCACGAGAAACAAAGGTTATCGACATCGGGAAATAGAAAACCCCGAAGCCCGATCATTGTAGTTCCTATTGTAGAAATACAAACTCCATTTAGGAGGGAAAAGTCACAGGTGCGTGTATAGGCCGTGACAGGGAAAGAAGGACCTGTGGATTGGATTTTAACAGAGATTCCAGTGGGAATTGAAAGAGCTAATTCCGCTCGGAAAGGTGAAATTAGAACGATCCTTAAGATCGGGAGGTTAGCACAGAGACTTTGTTGAGGCAGAGAAAAGACGAGCTGTGTCAGATCTCATCTTCGTCCAATAAAATATTCTATTAAAAAAAAAAAAATATTATCTCAATCTAACTATCTCCAAAATCTAGGTCAACAATACATAAAATAAGACTTAATTGAAACTTTTTTCCAATAATAGCCAAAATTTAAGGGTGCCATCCTTTCTTGAGAAATGTACCAAGTCATGCTCCAAACAATATTAATACACATCCTTATCTAGAAGTGCACCCTTCTAAAAGACTCACATGTGTGAGATGAAGTGGAAAAACATCCATAAAAACACATGGGATGATTTGATCTCCTCCAATAGGTGTGCAAGAATAAGTAGAGATGGCATGTTTGGCATCATCCCAATTAGGTTATGGAACACAAAATAGACACAAGAAGAAGTAGACGTCCTCGTTAAGATTCATGGGAATGCATACAAGTTAATTGATCCTCAAGTGAAAGTGGCATATGCTATCATCATATAAGGTAGAAATTCTCCAAGTGGGAGGGAACCCTCATAGAAACATGTGGCACACACCCTCTTCAAGTGACTATATAGTTGAAACCATGAATGTTCAACCTCCAATACAACTAACTCTAATAGCCATGTAATAAATCCTCCAACGTGAGCACACATATTTGTGAAATTCATGAGGAAGGAGAGTGCTCCATGAATTTCAGTGTCTATCCAATAGTATATATATGTAAGGCTCCAATATAAACAAGAAACCAAGAATTCCCTCATGCTAAGGTAGTACCATATCATCACCCCTCCTCAAATGGCCTGAAAATAATGGCGACGAATGCTTTAAATCCATGATAGAAGGGGGATTTTCACCAATTAAAGTGTCTATTTGATCAAATTTGATATTAAGAAAAAATTTGCGTTGTTGATGAAATAATATGACAAAAATGATGAAATTTACAATCATGATGGTATAAAGATGAATGAGGTTCACTTGGTTTCGAGAATAATTTATCCTCTACTAAACAAGGCCAACCACATGAAGGTGGAATATCATATGGACCCTCCCCTCCCCCTCACATCACTCTCAATTCCCCAATAGTACCCAATGTATAAATAGAAAATAATCGAAAGAAACATAGTAAGATTCATGCATAGAAACTACCAAAACAAAAATTAATGAAGGTAAATGAAATTATGTGTTTGTAAATGAAATTTTTAGTTTACCAAGTACTGTAGTATGGAGACTATTTTTAGATTTCACATAATAATTAAACAACATGTAACATGGGATATAAAAAATTAGCATAAAACTTAAAAACATGTAATTAAACCATGACATAAATAAATTATTTTAAGAGAATAACTCATACAAATTAAAATATATAGTTATGTACTTGATCCAACTCAACATCTATATCATCCTTATTCTGAATCTTCCTCTTCATCAAAGTTGACATTTGTATCATCATTCAGTTCAAAAACAATGTTGAAAGGATTGACGATATCATCATTGTCATCAATGTCATTTTCGAGCATATTTTCATCGACATCATCATCAAGATCAACTTCATTGTCTCCTACACCTGGTTCATCTTCTCTGTATTCTTCTTCTATCTACCCATGATCGTTCGACTCTGTTTGATCTGGTGCATCATATTATTCTTCAATATCAGATTATTCATGTACATGAGTATACTTAACTAGACTTCCTCTTGGATCAGATATAAGAAAAAATGACCAATCCCTCTCACATGGAACCTTTGAGTAAAAGACCTATTTACATTGGCTTGGAAAAACATAGCGATCATGTCCTCTTTCCAATATTGTTGTTTTAATCATCGAAAATCTATTGGCATGATGAATAACAGTTATCTCCTCATTGTGTTCATGCATTTGTAACCTACACCATTTGTCATCAAGAAGAACTATTTTGAAGGAATTAAAGTCACACTCAAGTATATAATTCAAATAACCATAGTATGTATTTTCATATTCTCGGGGATGTTTTTCACTCCTAGAGGAAACATTAGTGACCTGGAATACTACAATTATTCCACTATGACAATTTTTCCAGGTTTCATCCAATTTTTTGATGTGAAATGTATGGCCATTGCATCACATAGCCTTGTGGAGTTTCAACTACAATATGTCAGACATGTAAAATATGCATTGTCAATTAATAAACATTTTTGTATAAATTTGAAAGTATCTGAAAAAGACACACCTGCAGTCACATTAATATAATATAAAATATCTTAATAAAATGGGTGAATTTGCTTGCCTATCCATCTTTCAAACCATATTCTAAATCAATTTCCCTATGCATAACATTGGCATCACTGTTACGACAAGCTTCTATAACCAATTCATACAGTTGCTTCCATGATAACCTACCAACATGATGTTGTCTACATCTTTCAATCCATACATTCATCTAGTCAAGATTGTTTGCAATATATAAATGCAGTGCATCCCAATCTTGAGCAACTGAATAAAAAAATCATAATTCATCAATATTAAATATTAGTTATAACCATGGTAAATATTAATAATTGATGAAATAATAGATATTAATATATTAATGAGAATGAAAATATACACAAAAAATAAAAATTTATAGGTATTAATATAAATCTCTACAATTTTTAATATATTACCTCTCAGTTTTTTCATTCTACCTTTCCCCAACAAGTGCTCATGATCTTCAAATGTTTTGATGGATTTCACATCCCAAATTTGATCCACTGCATGCATAGATGGTGTTGCTAGTTTAGGAATATACTGACTAATATACACCATGGATTGATATACCATAGAACCCTAAGGACGTGCTCTTTGTCTAAAAAAATCCTTCACTGATTTCAAGTGCCTCTCCACCATCCACATTGAACTTGTGTGTACAGGTCCACACATTTCAATCTCCTCAACTTGGTGTATGAGGTAGTGTTCTTGTGCATTGAAAAATGTTGGAGGTAGATATTTTTTCATTTCACACATTAGCAGAGGAATTTATCTCTTCCGATACTTTATATCATCTTCATGGATTTATTTCAATGAAAACCATCTACATATCATGACACAAGAAAATACCATGTTTCAACATTATAACATAATATATATTACATTCCAAGTAAAACACATGTCATTAAGTACAACAACATTTGGAAGAACATTTTGCACACAAATAAAAGCTACTTACCTCATGTATTTTCCAAGATCGTATATAAACTGTTTGAAGTTGTTGTCAAAGTCATTTGGGAGAGATAGTGGTAGAACATGTTGTAGCAAAAAAATGAATCGTTATTTGTTTCGACCAAAGTAGACAAAAAAAACAAAAATATTAAAAGATGTATATGGCCAATATATAAATATGTATACCAAAATTATTACCTTAATGAAGGTATGCCAATCATGTGTTTTTACCCCACCAAATTCACCTTTCTTTGTTAATATATTATTTTTATTTGAAGAAAAACCTGTGGGAAATTTAATTCTTTGAATGACCTCTTTTACATCATTGATTTGTTGCCTTGTTAATATCCATGGAAGGTTGATTTGGTCTCCATCGCTACTTGATCAAATCACACTTCGCATTGCCTGATTGGATTCCTGAATGTCAGTACAAATTTTGACAATTTTTTCTTTATCCCTCCTACCATCTATGATTCACCATGACGTTTCTGTCACATTCTTCCCAATATTCATTGTATCAAAAACATTAGCTATCTTTATCTCCTCATACTAGGGAAACCTCATGAATTGAGTGGGATAACATTTTTTCTCCTCATGGAAGCCCGTTATTAACACCTTCATGATGGAGGCCTTCATCATGAAGCATAAAAGAAATCACAACAATTCAAATAAGGTAAAACAAATTCAATAATGATTAAAATAAAAATTCAAAACATTACATATATGATACATAAATAAATTATGTACCTTGACAATTTCTATTATATTCCAACCTCCATAGGTGTGGTGTCATTATTTGTGGTTTTAATCCAATCTCCTCTTTCCCATTGAAAATATGGTTTCCAGTAGTATGATACCTATGGTTCTTAGGGAGGAGGTGCCTATATGTAACGACCTCCTCGTTATGCTGACAACCTCTTATAACAAGTGCAATTTTATTTTTTTGTGTGTGTGTGCGTGTGTACAAAGGTAACAAGACATTATAGTCTATGCCACCACATGACGACACATCATGATGCATGCAACTGTGATATCAACATAAAGATCTAGGACGCTCATCAACATCTGCCAGTAAGGAACAACAATCAACCGACCAAATAAAAATATTGAATACCCATCCATCCTACCCTGCAATGGTTAGGACCTCCAAGACACATAAGCAATGCTCAAGCCCAGGTTCCCATCGATTTTAACCATTTAAGGTCTCAGGGCTAGCGACTGTTCTGAGGAACATGGAGGTGTCTACGTCCTACCCGACACAAGCAGACCAAGCACACAAAAGTTTACAACCCAGTACAACATTACTTAAACAAGGGGCTACAATCTATAAGTGTCTTAAGGCCATTCCAATGCACAACTTTAGATTATAAATTGTCATCAAGGTACCCTCTAAAACAACATTCAAGGGACCTTATTGTAAAAGTCTGAACTTCGACTGGTTTAACATTTAACAAGGAAATTAGTCTTTTATTATAATCGTAAATGTAATGAATAGTTATAAATGTCAAATGGCGCAATAATTAACATTTGATCTTTAATTATAGATCAATAATTAACGAAATATCCTAAAATCATTTGACGCAAACATTGTAAAATTTACATCAACATTCATTCAATGATCTAAACTTATAATTCGATAGACAATAATTAGGAACCAATAATTGTCTCAACAACGCAAGGATCATAAATCCCTAATTATCGCAAAATTAAAAATCTTTTTCGCAAGCATATAAATTAATATTAGCATTAACTCAATGATCTAAATCTATAATCGATAACCAGTAATTGAGAACCAATAATTAGCGCAACATCCAAAACAAAAGTAATGATTTCATGGCGCAAAAACGGTAACTTAATTCAACAAGCATCACCTCTTTTCATGGTGCCTACTAATTAATTGTTCCCTTAAAGGCACATGGACACACCATCATAACATCAATTGTAGGTATGCAAATTTTTGGAATTAAATAATGATTGAAAATAATTTTTTTTCTTAAGAGCTTACCGAATTTGTTGTAATTACCATAAACATTTTAGCATCAATACTATCTATAAATAATTTTCCTCTCTATCTACTAGCCCTTAGCCTTAATTGAGGCATTGACTAATCAAAGCAACTTGCTTTTATTACATACTAACTGAAATAAAGTAATTGCTTGTTAGGAAATGTTAACTGAAAGGTAAGTTGCCTTTATTAAAATAAAGTGGATTGCCCTTTTTAAATACTAATGAAATAAGGTAGTTGTTGCCATGAATATTAACTAGAAAATAGATTGCTTTCATTTTAAATAAGGTAGATTGCCATTTTTTACAGACTAACATAATAAGGTAGTTGCTGCTATGAAACATTAACTAAAAAGTAGATTGCTTTTATTGAAAATAAGATAGATTGCTATTGTAAATACTAACAAGTAGAGTAGTTGATGTTATAAAGTGGAATGCTTGATTAATATAAAGTAGATTGCTATAAATAGCCAATTAGGGTAGTTGGCTAATGTTGTTATTGCTATCTTTAATAAATCTCATCTGGTCAACATTTTCTGAGTTAACTCACTCCTCCATCTCCCAGCCATTAGATTTAAAGCAACATTATCTAAGATAAAATAGGGGCTACTATTAGGTAATGAAAACAACAATAATATGGCATTTAGTAACGAGACAAATAAAATCGATCCTATCAATTAATGTAACATTGTCATCTCTTGTTCCAGTCATTCTATCTCCTTATGTTCCTTATAAGGGTAGTTTAAAGGTGCATTGATGAGAGGGTGCGCCTGGGATCCATTGGGATGCCTGAGAATAGCAAGAATGGCCGAGTAAGGAGGAACATAGTCCACCCAAACACCCATAGTAATAGAAAATGCCCACAATAATATATAAACGCCCAAAATCATATATGAAAATGTCCACAGTCATGTATAAATTCCTAAATTAAAAAAAAACGCCCACAGACATATATAAAAACTCCCTAGTCATATATAAATGCCTACAGTAATACAAACGCCCACCGTAATAGAAAACGCCCACATTAAAATCAAAATTCCCACAGTCATATATGAAAACGCCCACAGTCATGTATAAATGCCCACATTAAAACAAAATGGCCACAGTCATATATAAAAATGCCCCAGTCATATATAAATGTCTATAGTAATACAAACACCCACCGTAATAGAAAACACCCACATTAAAATCAAAACGCCCACAGTCATATATGAAAATGCCCACAGTTATGTATAAATGCCCACATTAAAACAAAACACCCACAGTCATATATAAAAACGCCCCAGTCATATATAAATGCCTACAATAGTCAAACAACCATTGTAATAGAAAACACCCACATTAAAATCAAAATGCCCACATTCATATATGAAAACGCCCACAGTAATATATGAAAATGCCCACATTAAAATAAAATGCCCATCGTAATAGAAAACACCCTCAGTAATATAAACACAGTCATAAACGCAGGAAATTGTAGGTAAAACACAGGATTAAGTGGTCGAAATTTGTGTGGGTATCCTCCACAAAATTGTAGAGATATACAACATAAAAAAAATGCAAAGGAGGGTCTTTAATCGAGAGGGTTTGTTCCAATGAAATGCATGGAAATGCTAATAGAAAAATGCAAAAAAAACAACGTAAGGCACAACTGTAGATCGCATAGAACCAAGGAAGGTAGGCAACGCCGAGGTCATAAAATCTCTTTTATCCAATACCGACATGCAACAACAGAGTAAGAAGAAATATTTTTATAACCGTAACACCATTACAATCACCAAGGAACATAAAGGAAAACCAATCAATCCGAAGAAAACCCATGCAGACTTAATCCAAGTAGTTTTCATCTAACAAGCCAAGATAAAAAAAAATGTTGATAACAATAAGAGAGGGCCAAGGTCTTAGTACCTTCTATCATGCAAAACGGAAAACACATCGTTGCATGATTGCCTGCTCCGGGAGATTCTCTCGCTCGCCGACCGTCGAGACCTCACCCATACCTCCCAGCCAATGCTAGGGGTACTCTGATCCCCCTTAGCCCCCCGAGCTGCAAAGGGGCCACACACTATCTAGATGGTACGTCTAGGTCCCATCTCGCCTCGCAAGGCCGAGCTACCACTCCTATCTGAGCTGGGAAATCCCAAATCCCCACAATTAATTAGTCAATTCACAATTCTGACAGTGTAACATTACGCTAACAGACCATCCCCCACTTCCTTCTCCTCTCTTTCTTTTATATCATTTTAGCACTTCCATTCTTTCCCAAATCTCATTAAATTTTAATTTTTAAATAAAAAGTTCCAAAAATTTTCCTTTGTACAAGTGGCATCCATCCCCCACTTTCCTCCATTAATTACTTTATTTAAATTAATAATTGTCTCATTTCCCTCACCCACCTAGATTTGCTCCTATTTTTACTCCTAGGTGTCCCTAGATTCCCTTACAGGTTTAAATACTTTCCCTAAAATGAAGTTGTGTTGACGGGCATAATTGACCGCTCATCAACTGGAGGAGTGAATCCGGTCCGGGGTTGTCTATTTAACCCAAGCCGTTTGGATTAATCCACTCCGACGGGTTTAGCGGCTCCGTTGCCCGATCTAAGTCCTAAGAAAGTGAAAAACGAAACTAAATAAAATATCGTAATGAAAAATACTTGCTGAAAACTATATACAAATCTAAAATATACTTATAGTTTACTAACTAATATTTATAAAATAGCTCTACTTATTATATGTACAATATATCCATATGATTATATCTTTAATATATGTAAAACATTTACAGAATGCAAATTTTAATCTAAATCTAGGAAAATCAAATATGGATTGATTTATTTAACGACAACAAAACTATCATTCAGTCTTTTTGATTTATTTGTTTATAACGTTTATAAGCAAGAAATGAAATAACAAACTGTCTAATTGAAATTAGAGGTGAACAATAAAATGTGTTTAGATTACACAAAATTTCTATATTAATTAAACTAATAAAATGAAACTAGCGAACTAACCTGTAATCGCATCTTCTATTCGTCCTGTGTATGGAATCTAGTTTCGTTGTTTGATGAGGTAAACCACAACAGATATTACAAATGATTCTCGTAAATGTGAAGCAATAATGATTGAATGCTAATGATAGAACATATAAGAGAAGTAGTGACAACAATTTTATAATTTCACAAATGGCCACATTTAGATAAATCCGGCTATGAAAATTTGTATATAAATGTTTGATGAATAAAGAAGATTAATATTCTAATCTCAAATTTGAACAGAGTAATTACTGTATGTTATATAAGGGACATAAAACATGGATATCATATAAATTTCATCACACCAATCTACAATAAACCATGATATCTAAAGAAATCACAATTTCATTACAAATCGAAATGACCATAACTTGAATAAAAATATGATATATCGAAGCTAAAGTTGTGCAAATATCAACTTCCATTCAAGTCTGTCAATCATAAATCCATAGTTTTTTTCCTCCATGCAATGATGGTCTTCAATTTACAAAACAACATATTTATATAGGTTACAGGATCAAAACGTTTCCTGTTGATAACATCTAATTTGTTCCAAAAAATGTGGGGGATGCAACCTCCCAGATTCTACTTGATACCAAAAACTAACAGCCTATTCTAAAACAACATAAAGATAGCATGCTGAGAGATGCCAACAGTGCTTCAAATATCCTTTAGAAATCACAGGTTCCTGAAAACACATAAGAATAAAAGATTTCAGATGCATTTTCGGTTATTAAAACAAGTAATTCGAATTTTTCCAACAAGGCACAAAATCTCACGATTCTGTAGCTAGTTATAATTATAACTAGAATCATATTTTTTTGAATCAATCAAAACAAACTAAAAGTAATCTGTGCAAACAAATCATGTATTCTAATTTGAAAAAGAAAAAATCATCCTAAACTTATTTTTAAAAATCATACCTTAAATTAAGGGATTCGACATAATCAAGAAATCTTTGAATTTACTATTGCAGTCACTGCTTCCACGTTCTTAAAAACAAAAGACCCTGTGGTTTTCTGTCATTTGTCTTTGGTTTGAGCTACGGATTGAAGTCTTCTATTCTCCTCCGTTAGCATATTCACCTGGTCTTCCAAGGATTTAAGCTGAGACTGAAGTAAAGGCACATATTTATAATACCTATCGATCCATGATCGACATTCATTACATTACGGTTGAATAGACTGTGTATTAGCAGTGATAGTGTTAACATGTGGAGAATTTTCCATTTGACCTATAGGTTCATTACTGAGTTTGATTCCATGGAAATCGGGATTGTCTTTTAGACATGGTGGAAGGTTTGTAACATAATCATAGGGTTTATCAGAGAAAAGTTTATATGAATATGGATATTCTTCGGCTACGAATCTTTCAATTTCCAAATCAGAATCCACGCTTAACACAATTTCATTTTGGTCTGCACAGGGATTAGGTTTATTTCAGGCACATCGTGAAACCCAACGAGTGGCCCTTTTACTCTTATAATTGATATCAACATTTCCTTTACACTTTTTTCTTATGGATTTTTTAACAGCCTTAACACCACCCTTAGGATACAAATCTGGTAGGGTGTCGGGTTGGGTAGTGTCAGGATAGGTTGAGGGTTCCAAATTAGAAATAGGATCATAGGGCAAGAGCGAAGGAGGAGAGATGGTAGGATTTACGAGGGTTTCTGTGACGACAGGCTTGTCAACCTGTCCCAACTCACTGCTACTAAAACCATTTTGTAACAAAAAAGCATCACAACAATCATTTTTTAATTTAAGCTGATGTATAATAATAATATTGATCAAACAATGGTGGAACATGTTAGAATCAGACTTCTGCCATCTAAAACGCTTTTCCATTTTGTATAGACTTCAAAGGAGAAAATAGGGCATGTTCAGAGGAAAATCGATAAAACTGATGAGCAATCGCAAGTGATATAAGAAAACCAAACCATATCTCCCCTCATAGGTAATGAACTGTTTCACAATAGCTAACAAATCGTGCCATCTAGGTTTTAAAGCTGAGACATGAATACCTTGGTCGCAGCTGGTAATCCTCCTTGAGGTGAACAACAATGACCAGGGAACCTCTTCAACCTTTGAGTTTTTGAACCATTTTTGTCCCACAACTGGTAGAATGGTGTCTTGGCTAATAAAATATTCATTTAACTCAAGCTGGACGTCTCCTATTTTTTCTCTGCAACCGTCGAATGTCATCGCGAATTCTTGAGCAACTGTTAAATTAAAACCCTTGAACTTTTCAACAAACATATGTCAGCCATTCCTTTCTAAGTCATCTCTGGCATTGTCAAATGATAACAATGTTTGAACACCGTTGGGCTCAATCCTCACCACAGGAGCCATGGTTAACAACAAGGAATCGGCATGGGATTCAGAGGTAGGGTTTGATAGAATAAACACAGAGCCATTGCCCCAAGTTTCCTCAATGCAATGCAAAGACAACTCGAAATGGTAGGCAGGAGCGTTAATTACCATGTGTGTGAGAGAAGTTGTGTAGATCGAGGCCATGCAAAACCATAATACCACGCTTTAATTGGAACGACACCTTGGCATAATGGTACGCATAAATATCATAATAGTTGAAAACAATAGTATTCATGTCCATGATTTGATCACAAAATTAATATGTCAAATAATCAATTGAATAAAAAAAAAAACTATAAATCAAAAACCCATTAACATTAGTCGAATGCTAAATGGGGGGTGGTTTAATACTCATGTAACCAAGGCATGTTCAAGACCAAGGGGTTATAACCATGAAAACAACCATGTTCATAGTGAAATACAACAATGCGACAATAGACCATATGAACAATAACCCTTTAATGAAATCAAGTATGAATTCCAGTTGTGAGTTTTCATGCTTACAGTCATGAAAACAAAAATCAAAAAGCAGGTATGTATAAAGCAATGAGTAACAAGTGTCATTTAATGAGAAAGGTTGTGACGAGTAACGAGAATTTAAAAACCCTATGTAGGCAACTTGTAAAAATAGAGATTATATTATTGCTACCAACAATGGCGACACACTGGTAGAAGCAGTTATCTTTGCCAAACGAGCGAGTCCATATTAGGATAATAAAAAAAAAACTTCAAATCGAAAAAAACTAAGAAACTGTTTGAACATCATTATCAATTATAAAACATTCCAATTTCAGATTGTTGTTATTTTAAAAGATGAAAACTGATGACAATCTTGACAAAAGAGAGTCACAATGTTTAAATCTAAAATCTTCAATACTATTGATAGAGCCACTACTGCCAGCAGGCGTCCATAGCCTCGACAGGGATGCCATTTAACCCACTTCGAAATTTGTATCCTGCCAAGAAGTTCTAGATCAGAACGAAGGATATTTAAGGTCAAAAGATTCCATATCTGAGAATTTTCATATACCTAACATTGCTTCACTGCCAGCGGGCCTATTCAGTACCCTAACAAACTTATCTTGGTGTCATGCATGCATTTACCTGTTGCCAATTGAACTATTCAGTATCATGGCGGGTCTACAAGCACTTCCCACAACTCTCTGAAGGTTTATTTAGTTTTAAAGATATTTAATAGAGCGGGGTGATGCTGAAAACCCTGATTTTTGGACATATTTTAGTAAATTACAGACCTTGAGGAATTTTTTTTAACTGTGCTTCATTAAGATCTAGAGATAGTTTATTAATAAACCGACTTTCAAGGGTAGGGAGACCTCTTTGAGTTGTTCTCTTAAGGAACAGGGACAGCGTAAGAATATTTTTTTATGGATGATCGTGAATAGCTTCAGTTATAGATTGAAATCAAGAAACACTTTTCATACAACAAGCTTTCTTTAACATGGCTGCAAACTTCAGAAAAATATCATAATTGATGCTTAAACAACCTTTAGTAGTCATTTTTAGAGGGGAATTTGTTTTGTTCTCTTTGTCTGAATTGGTTCATGGTGCATGCATGTGTGTTTCAAAAAGAAAGACTGATAAGCATAAATGGAAACAAAACACACCAGTGAATAAAAATTGGAAAGCAAAGAAATCCAAACAAAAAAAATATGTACAGAAGGTGCATCTAAAAACATCATGCAAAAAATACCTTGGGAGACTGAAAGAAAGTAGAAAAATCTTGTTTGATGGGAAAGAAGTCCTACTCGTGGTACCTTGGGTCAGGGTTGATTCAGATTTATTTATCTCTTTACTTTCCATTTAAGATTTTCATGACGATACTGCGTTTTTTGAAAATAAATGTTAAACTAAAAGCAAAGAGAAAAAGATCAAGCGGACTTCCCTGATAACAGTCGTATTATGGTTCTCGTGGTGCGCCCACTTGCGTTCATGGTTGCATTATTACAAAGAGAAATAGTGAGAAATAAAACTGAAAGAAAACCTATTCCTAAACCTACCCTAACTATTAAACAAATCAGAATACTATGTGAAGTCATGTTTCCAATGTAGCCATCGGAGTAACTCTAATCCTGCAATGGAAACAAGATCAAGCATTACTAATAAGAATGGTAATGGAAACATATCACACTTACCTTCATAATAATCGTCTAAAAACGAAGTAAGCATGATCTTACCATTTCCTTGAATATTCTTGTTGTACGAATCCTCCAGCCATTGTGCAATCTTGTCATGATAAGGGTCATAATGGCATGGGCAAGTGCAAGCAAATTTAAAAAAATTGTCAAGATTATGAGGAAATGAAATAACCATCAGCCAAGGCTGAAATGCCCCATCCTCCTGACAATTCTC
>SNQJ01S0184129.1:0-10307 GCA_010110895.2 Picea sitchensis | reverse complement strand
GTTGTGTGTGGCCCCTTTGCGGCTCGGGGGGCTGAGGGGGAAGAAGAGTATCCCTAGCGTTTGGCTGGGAGGTACCGGTGAGCTCTTGAGGTCGGCAAGCAGGAGCAACTTGGAGCAGGAGCAGCTTGGAGAAGGAGCGGCTGGAGCGTCGGAACCATTGCTGCAACAAGTCAGGCCAAGGTATGTTACTGAAACGAATAGAGTAGGATGCATGGTGAGTTGCTGATATTGTGTTTGTATAGATGTAATGTCCTGAACCCAGAAAAATTCTCGTTTTATAACTCGTAAATTTTGTATGGGGCGTAAGGTATCTCGTTCTCTGTTTTATGTGGCTTAGTTTATGGTCAAGTATTTGGTTGGGTGCATTATTCTGTTGTGGAGGGTCTTGCAGTATTATCATTATTGTATTCAGGGTTACAGTGCCTTCGTTGTATTGGGTTACAGGGATAAATCGTTCTTGTTTTGGGTTACAACGTTATGGTTTTTTTTTCAAAAAAAATGTGTTGTGGGTAAGGAGTTCCTGAATCCTGCTTGCGGGTGATTTGTTTGGCAATAGGGTTTCTCCCTTTTCTTTATTTTATTTACAGTGGGCTGTTGTCGTTGCACCGTGGCTAATACCGTGCTGGGCCCTTCCTTTTTGTTGTCTGCGTTGCTGTTCTCCTTTTTCCAATGTCTGCACTCGAACCCTTAACTGCGTCTCCCCCATTGGGACCATCCGCCTCATGCTTAAATCTGTCGAATGTTGCGTGAAATTTTTCTGGTATGTTGAGCGCTACCTTCATTTTCTGGTATAATATTGCCTGCGGGAAAATATAGTGCCCGTGGTTCTTTATCCTTCATTTTAGATCTCGCTTGCGAGAGTTATCGTCGATTTTAATATAAACCTTGTTATGTACATAGTTTCAATTTATGGGCGTGTGCATTTTACCTTAATTCGATTGGTTAGGATGAAGATGTCACGAAGAAGAATTAGTATACCCTTTTAATTTTATTTCCAAATGGAATAAAACGACTAGGTTGAACAGAAATGTTTGAGCGTAATTTAGGTTTATGACTTCGTCGAATAGGAGGATAGGATTTACCAGGAGGAATTTTACCTACAACCCGATTTATAGCATGATTTCGTGGGGTACTTGGTAAGGATCTTCACTCCGTTTCTCTCCAGCTTTACTGGCAGGTAAGGTTTTGCACCATTCCCCCAACTTATCCAAACCGCAGAGCTTGATCTAGTTTCCTTCGTAGTTAAATGGAATGAAATTGAAATTTGAAAACCCACTCCAGTTAACTTATAACTTTCCTTTCGGGCTCCATTAATATGGTGGTTAATTGATTTCCTTGCCGGCTCGAGTTTTATAAATTGCCACCGAGGATAGGAGGACGAAGATGCAACCTGTTCTGAGAAGTCATTGAGATCGGGGTTAAGCAGGGATTCGAATGTTACATTCAATAAATTAACCGCGTCTGCAACACCCCAGTTCGTTACGTCTTGTTCAACCCTGGTTATAATTTCAACTAACCTAAGAAGTGAGGATTAGTTGCTAGCTGTCGTATGAATCAATTTAACTCCCAATTGTGATTAGGGTAGACTGATTAGTTTAGGTGTAGTGTACTATTAAAATTCCGATGTGTAAGGCACCAACACCTGGCTACAACCTTTAAACCTTTACCTCCGCACTTGCGTGGCGTTTGTCTCTCTACTGTGTCGTCTGGAAAGGAGCCCGCACGCCTCACCTTCATCGGGAACAATATGAGCCAATAGATCGCTTCAACTCGGTTGTGGACAGGTTATCCCTATCGAGGAATTAATGCACCTATCGGTATGGTCGACCTGCCAGCAGAGTTGGTCGGGACCTTTGCCTGCAGTTCACAATTAAATTTTATTTTACTCTTACCTCTGCAAGAGCGTGACCTACAGCGGTGGTTTTCGCCTTTAAGGCACGACCAGAGATTTCTGAATGGACTCCGGACTCCGTCGGCCACTATTACTCCAGCAGCCAAGTCGATCACCCATGCCTGGCATGCTTCCCAGTCATCCCTTGCAGCGAGGCAGCTCCCTCCTGACAGAGTTTCGAATCTCTATGAATTCATGGCCTGTCACCCACTCCTTCACTGCCAAAATCTTTCTGACTGCTGCCTGGTCGGTCGCCTTGACTCTGGCGGTGTTGCCTCCCAAGTGCGTTTCTGCTGAACTCTTAGCTTGATCGGTCAAAAAAAACGGTGAGGTGCGTCAGCTTTAATTTAAGGTGAATTCATGGTTAACTCGCTCAATCGGGCAAGAGTAAGATTATGGCCCTTTAACCTAGATAAATATAGTGTCGCCCACGTATATAAACCTGTTTTTAAATTATAATTAGTCATGTTAAAATGTGTTAACTTGTTTAATTTTGGCATGTTAATTACTGACATTTTAATTACTCTGGTTTTTTTTATATTATATCCTTCTTAAATATGGTTACGGTTAAATGTGGTCGTAAAATATTGCCATTATTATAGTGGAATATTCTTGGTCTTTGTGGATGAATGGAACATAAATGAGTGTGGTAAGAGCATGGATTATCTCCCTAATAGGGAGTATAACTTTAGAAATAATAGAAGGGTCATTTTATTCTAATGGCAAGTTATCGAATTATAGGGGTGTCGATATAACAACAGAATTGGATTGTGTAAGGGTACTGTCTTGGGACACAAAAGGTAAGGTTAGAGCTGGATGACCTATAGACATAGGGTGACTATGTTTTATGTTAATTGCAGACTAAGGTATTAACAGGTAATGACATTGCATTTTATCTTATGATATGGAAAAATTATTGATACTAAAATTTATTGTTACCGATGACAAGGAGGCTTAGGGTATGTTATTTAATTTTTTATTGTTCTATAAAGATGTCAGATGACAATTACAGCGATGCTAAGGTTAAATCTTATGGTTAATGTTATTGTTTACAGTAATGAAATGTGATGAACATTTAATGGTGGTGCTAACTTTGCATTAATCTTGGTGCAATAAGTTATATGGAACTATTGGTAAGGCCATTAGCTATATTGAACTAAGGGTTTTGGAATCACTGCTTATGGAACTTAAGGTCGACGCAAATGTGGTATTGAATAATTATGCCAACAGTTATAGGGAACTAAGGTTATGCTTTTAGTTACAGTGAACTCATGTTAAGCAATCAAGGTTCATGGAACTAACGTTTATGCTGATGTTGCCTGGATCGGTTAGGTTGTGCTAAGTTGGGTAGTTCTTATTTATTCAAAATTAAATGACATGAGAAGCCCCTAGTTATTTTCTTAGAAGGTATTCTAGCATTTAAGGGTGAGGATGTGGTCATGTTAGGCGAAGACCCGTGTGGAACCTTTGATAACTTATAAACGTAATGATGTAGATTAATTAAGATTCGTAGTTATTTGGTATTATGCCTATAACTGATAATGCTGTTGTTATTTTAAAGTTGCTTGGTAATGGATGGCCTTTATTTAGGATGGCTATCAAACGATTTTACCCCATGCTCTTGTTAAAGTTGGCGTTCAAGTTATGGCAACTGTAATAAAGATATGGAGGATTTATTGTGATGGATTAATGTTAGGTTAGTTGATTTAAGATACACCAGGATGTTGTCTTTATGAAAATTTAATGTAGTTGTAGATCGCCTATTGATGATGGTGCCTGTTTTGAGCAAGGTCCAGGTGATATAATTTAATGCGTATTTTAGTCCTTGATAACGAATTGTAATGTTTTGGGTTAAGGACGAACTTATACGTTGACTCGTTCTTGAGTTAAGCACAATAGAATTAATCTGAGATCGTAAAGAAGGGGTGTTGTTCTTAAACTTTAGGTGGTGCTGGATGGGTAGACCTTCCAAGTGCTGGGTCTGATTGTGTCGAGTGGCGATGTAGAGTCTAAGAGTTCGTTCCTCTACATGCGCGAACACACCTTATTAAACAAGAAAAAAAAAAAAAAAAAGTTGCACCGGTTTTCAGAGTAGTTGTCCTTATTCAGGAGGGATGTTACAAATCCTATGTAGGCAGCTTGTAAAAATAGAGATTATATTAATGCTACCAACAAGTTTCTAATTTAGTTCAAATTATAAAGTTCTTAATTGCAAATTCTTTACTATGTTGACCTCGCTCTTTACCATAAGTTCCCCTCTTTCCCTTATTATGTTTCCTCCATTCCTTAGTTTCGTAATTTTTATTATTCCTTTCTTTCCCCTTTTTATTAGATCCAAAATGGCAGTTGTGTTATTTACTCTTTTCCTTTTATTATTAATTTAATATCTTTTTACACTTTCACAGATTTTAATTAAGTTCTTACTCGCTTAATTTTACCCAAAAAATTATGAAGTCCACAACTATTACTTAAGTGGTTTTTAGTTTAAAATTTATTATTTTATTTTTATAAGGTATTTTTCTTAAGGGTAGACAAAATTTTACCCCTAGCGAAGTTTTAGACTTAGGACTTAGATTCTGAACTCGACGACATTTTAATTAGGGAAGTTGTTTTTTAAAATTTCTTAGTGAGATGTTAGTCTTAGGACATCTAGGTTCATTCCTTTAACATTATCAACGTGACATGCCCTTCAGGACGCACTACGTGCTCCAAGGGTGCCACTCGCCTCTAGTGTTTCTTTTGCACGACGTGCCCTTCAGGATGCACCACGTGCTCCAAGAGTGCCACTCGCCTCTTGTGTTACTTTTGCGTGACATGCCCTTCAGGATGCACCATGTGCTCCAAGGGTGCCACTCGCCTCTTGACTGATTGGTAGACATCAATAACCCCTGGAGTCAATACTCCGCCAGGTGAACTTATGGGAGACTAAGGGATTCTAAGGAATAAGGCCCCTGCCTTATTGTGCGCCCCTCAGAGTCATCGTGAGCGACTCTCCTAGTCTACCCTCACGTCATCGTGGATCCTCTCGAACTAGGTAATCGCTAACCTACAGTTCAAGCCATGGTGGGAGTGCTAGTAGGTTGTGGCAGGGCTGCTTTCCACACCTCTCCCTCAACCTCTCTGGTAGTTATGTGTGGCCCCTTTAATCCGTATGTAAGTCTGGTTGGCAAGATATCGTCAATCTGTATCATCAAAAATCATCTCATACATGTCCACATCAAATCATCTAATCAAATGTACTAAAATCACAACAAATCAATCAAACCCAAATAGCACACTCCCTGACTCGATCCAGAGTCCAAGGGGTTCCATCGATGCCTCTGCATCCTCAAGGTCAAAAACCCTACACACTTAGTAAAACTGAGTCAATAGCACCTAGCTATGTCAAAGCAGTAAAACATCATGTCATCTATCATAACACATCATAATCAAGGATAAATGTTTTAATATCATAAAAGTCCAGATCATTTGTGAGCAAGTGTCCTCAAAGAATAAGTTTTCTCAGTGCGCCAGAGTGGGATGTTACATACACCCCCTCTTGGTCTAAACTTCATCCCGAAGTTTCTCAGTATAAATGCCGAAATAAGTGTATCATAGTGTCATATGTCTATCTATCAAACATAAATGGAAACTGCTGGTGCATATCATATGCCTCCTCCAAGGTTGCTTAGTGCGGAATATAATTGTCCCACTGGACCTTGACCTGATCTACTGTTCCACGTCGTAACTGTCGAACGCGATGATCTAATATGCAGACCGGCTCAGCCATGAGCGCTCCCTCATCCGATACCTGCAAGGAACTCATGTCAATCACATGTGTAGGATCACTAATATAATGTCTCAAAATAGATACATGAAAAACATCGTGCATACACCTCAAGGAATCAGGCAAGGCGAGTCGATAGGCCACGGGCCCCTTTCTCTCCATAATCTTGAAAGGTCCTACAAACCTAGGAGAGAGTTTAGCTCCCTTTCCAAACTTGATTGAACTCTTATGCGGTTTAACCCGCAAGAAGACTCGATTGTCGACCTTGTAACTATGGTCGAATCAGTGCGCATCGGCATAATACTTCTGTCGATCCTATGTTTTTTTAATCTTTTGTATTATGGTTTTCATTTGCTCTTCCATTTATTGGATTGCTTCTGGTCCCACCAGGACCCTATCCTCAAGACGATCCCAACTCAAGGGCGTCCGACATGGTCGCCCATAAAGAAACATGAAAGGCGCCATTTTAATGGTGCTTTGGTAATTGTTGTTGTAGGCGAACTCTACTAGAGGCAAGAATTCTTCCCAATGCTTTTGTTGGTCCATCACATACATGCGCAACATGTCTTCCAAGGTTTGGTTTGTTTGTTCGGTCTATCCGTCAGTCTCTGGGTGATACGCAGTACTAAAGTTAAGTTGGGTTCCCAAGGCCTCTTGGAAACTCGTCCAAAATCGTCTAGTAAACACCGATCCTCGATCAGATATAATCCTCTTAGCCATGCTATGCAGCCTCACAATCTCACTAATGAAAAATCTAGCAATGTCAGGTGCCTGATACGTCATACACACCAGAATAAAGTGAGAACTCTTCATCACCGTGTCTACTACTACGAAAATTGAGACTTATCTCCTTGTCGTTAGTGGAAATCCAACAATAAAATCCATCGAAATGACCTCCTATTTCGATTCTGGAATAGCATGTGGTTGTAGTAATCCTGCTGGGTGTCTATGTTCAGCCTTTACCTACTGACACTCCAGACACTTGGCCACATATTTAACTATGTCGGCCTTCATTCCCCTCCAGAATAATAAGGGTTTAAGATCTACCCTCATCTTCATAACTCCCGGGTGCACCATGTAAACTGCTTTATGAGCCTTGCTCAGGATCAACATCCTCAACTCGTTGTTTGGCAGTATGTAAATCCAACCTTTAAACCTCAATAACCCATCACTATCAAAAGAAAATCCCTCATATCATGGTACCATCATTGTGTTTTGTCCGATAAAACCCTCGACCTCCTTGTACCAGTCATCATCACGCTGTAAAGTGACAATCTTCTCATGTAGATTCATCTGTAGAGGTAACACTGAAAAGATGCGTGGTCTCCGACTCAAAGCATCCGCCACTCAGTTCACTATTCCTTTTATGTAAGAAATCTCAAAGTCGTATTCGCTAAGCAATTCCAACCAACGTCGTTGTCATGCGTTCAGTTCGCTTTGCGTAAAAATGTGTTGTAGTCCACAATGATCAGTCTTTAGTTCAAATTTTTGTCCAACAAGGTAGTGTCTCCAAAACTTCAAGGAATATACGATGGATAATAACTCCAAATCGTGCGTCACGTAGTTCTCCTCATGCCTTCTCAGTTTCCTCGAAATGTAAGCAATCAATCATCTATCTTGCATCAAGACTCCACCTAATCCTTCCTTGAATGCGCCTGTGCATACCAAGAAGTCCGTGTCCATGTCAGGGACCTTTAGTATCGATGTTGTTTTCAACAACTCTTTAAGCCTTCGAAATGATTCCGCGCATTTCTCAGTCCTAACAAACCTCTTGTTTTTCTTTTGCAATTTCGTGATCGAATTTTCTATCTTCGAAAATCCCTCAATGAATCGTTGATAGTATCCTACCAAAACAATGAAGCTACACACTTCTGTGACATTCGTCGGCACAGGACATTCCATAATAGCCTCGACCTTGGTTGGATCCACGACGATACCTTTGTCGGAGATGACATGCCCTAAGTAGTGAATCCTCGATTGATAGAAAGAGCATTTGGACAACTTTCCATACAATTTGTGCTCTTGTAGACACTGTAGTACCAAGCACAAGTGCTCGTCATGCTCCTCCATAATCCGAGAGTAGATCAAAATATCATCAATGAATACTTGGATGAACTTGTCCAAGTACTCGCGGAACACCCCATTCATCAAACTCATAAATACCCCTGGGGCGTTTGTCAGACTAAACGGTAAAAAAATAAACTCGTAGTGTCCCAACCTCATCTTAAAGGTGGTCTTAGGGACATCATCCTCCTTGATCCATAACTGGTGATACCTTGATCGCAAATCGATCTTGGAGAACATCGTTGCACCCTTCATTTGATCGAACAGATCATCAATTCTCGCTAAGGGATACTGATTCTTGATCGTAGCCTTGTTCAGTTGATGGTAGTCAATTCAAAGCCTCCATGATCCGTCCTTCTTCCGAATGAAAATAACAGGTGCACCCCATGGTGATACACTAGGTAGTATCAACCCCAGGTCCAACAACTCTTTCAGTTGCATTTTCAATTCTTGTAACTCTGGGGTCGACATATGATAAGGCATTCTTGCTATCGGTTCAGTACCCGATTTTAGGTCTATAGTAAACTCCAAATCCCTTTCTAGTGGCATCCCAGGTAACTCCTCTGAAAATACGTCCACAAATTCCTTCACCACCGGAAGGTGCTCAAGACATTTCGCTACTCCGTTCTCGTTTAACACAAGGATCGCATAAAGCTTGCACCCCTTGCGCATACTCTTCTGTAACTGTAAGGAAGAGACGAACCTCAGGGAAACTCCCTGGTTCGGTCCTATAATCACACATCTCTGTCCCTCGTAATCTATCAAGATCAGCCATTTTGTCTTATAGTTGAGTATCACCTCATGCGATTCCAACCAATCCATACCAATTACGACATCATAAGATCCTAATATCGTGACGTACAATTTGGTCCTCGTGACAAACTCTCCCAGGTTAAGGGCACATCCCATAACCTTTCCTCCAACCTTCTGTTTGGCTCCCGAATCCATCTCTATGAAGCTAAACTCGTCTTATTCGAGTGCATTTACCTTAATCATTTTTAGCGTTGCACCAGAAATGAAACTCTCAGTCGCAACGGGATCTGTCAAAACATTAAGGGTCTGGTCAGCGATGGTACCTGTCATCTCGAGCATAGTCGACTGGTTCTTTTCCTGGCAGTTATTCACCGCTGCATGAATCCGATGGGCCTTGCCCATATCTCCCACTATAGTGGGTCCGACTGATCCAGATGCTCTGGTCCTCTCCACAGGAAAATCGTGGTGGTAGTGTGGCTTCCCACACATCCAACACCCGTTCTTCGGCCCAGTAGTCCTGGTACCTGAAGTAGAAGATGATAGCCCACCAGCCTAGAACCCTGGTCTGTTCTGCTGAACAGGCCTAAACTGTTGTTGTTGTGGGCAACACTGCTACTGATGCTGTCATCCTCGATAAAGTGTCCACTGCTGAGGCAGTGGTCGCTGGGGTGTAGTGAAAGTGGATCCCCTCTGGAAGCCACGATACCCCGACGTAAGTCTCGTTGGTGTCTAGTGTTGTTGTGTTCCAGATGAACCCTGCCCTGTTGGTCTCGCTGGAGTCTTGGTCTGACCTCCACTGATAATCTCTTCCTCAGCTAGGAGGTCCTTCTGGATGACATCGTGCAAGGTTTGAGGCATTAAAATCCTAACCTTCACAAACAGGCTGTCGTTAAGGCCAAACACGAACCTGTTGACCTTAAGTTTCTCTGTGTTAAGGTGCATAGCATACCCGAGCAGCTCCATAAAATGTGCCTCGTACTCCGACACTGTACGGTCGTAAGGCATTGAACTCATTGAGATGAAACTCAATGAATTCCTCTGAAAGGTACCTCTCTTGGAACCGTTCCTCGAACAGTTCCCATGACACGTTTTCGATGGCCATTTTCATCTGCGGTAGGAGCATATTCCACCATAGAAGGGCACTCCCCTTCAGTTGAAATACCTCCATGTGGACCTTCATGTTGGAGGCATATGTAACATCCCGCTCTGGTGCACTGAGAAAACTTATTCTTTGAGTACAATTGCTCGCAAGTGATCTGGACTTTTATGATGTTAAAACATTTATCCTTGATTACGATGCGTTATGATAGATGACATGATGTTTTACTGCTTGACATAGACAGGTGATTTCGACTCATTTTTATTGAGTGTTCAGGGTTTTTGGACCTTGAGGATGCAGAGGCATCGGTGGAACACCCTTGGACTCCGGATTGAGTCAGGGAGTGTGCTATTGGGTTGATTTATTTACTGTGATATTTCATTGATTTGATGATATGATGATTGACATGTTCTGACACGATTGTTGATGATGCAGGCTAACGATAGCTTGTTGAACAGACTCACATATGGAGTAAAGGGGCCACACACAATTTCCAGAGAGGTTGAGGGAGAGGTCTGGACAACAGTCCTGCCACAGCCTACTAGCACTCCCGCCGTGGCTTGAACTGTAGGTTAACGATTACCTAGTTCGAGAGGATCCACGATGTCGTGAGGGAAGACTACGACAGTTGCTCACGATGATTCTAAAGGGTACGCAATAAGGTGGGGGTCTTATTCCTTAGATCCCTTAGTCTCCCACAAGTTCACCTGGCGGAGTGTTGACTCCAGGGGTTA
>SNQJ01S0184127.1:0-18904 GCA_010110895.2 Picea sitchensis | reverse complement strand
TCCACCGTTGGAGTCATGATTCTCCCAAGTAGACACGTTAACACCATTGATCTTTTCTTTATAATTGCTCTTGTCTGTGTCCACCGTTGATTTCTCTGTGTCTTGTTCACTTTAGTTGTCAAAGGTAAAATCCGCTGGACGAATCTTGCTAAAACCATCTGTTAATTTTACCTAAGTTAACCTGACTCTTTACTGGAATATTGAAATTATATAACCTTGCCCTTACAATCGTAACTTGGAAGTTTCAATTTGTGAATTATAAAGGTAAATGAAACTATAATACACGGGCATTATGTCTGGAATATTAACATTAAAGAACATGGCATTGTACCTGGTAATTGTAAATAAGCGAACATGGTGTTGTCTTTTGGTTATTTTCCCGTTGTTCACATGGGCTTGTCGTGGTAAATTGACATTAAAGAACGTGGCCGGATGCGACTCTCTTTATGTTTTTCTCTGTCTTCTATAGATATATGTAAAAGACGGCCGTAGGAGCGAAAACCTTTGCCTGACTAATGAGAATATTGCAATTCTACCTAATTTCCCTCGTTCCCACCGATTCTGCTTTTAAGAGCTTCGTTGAAACAATTTGTATGTGAGATCTCAGTAACCAGATTTCTTGGAAGCTGAAGTAAAGGTGGAGCTAAAGCATTCACAAAAAGAATCCTGGGATTTGCTGAAGTTTCGGTGCTCTCTTGCAAACCTTATGTGGAGGAAAATGGAGGTTGGATATAAGCCCTTCTCTCTATATTTAAATCACTCCAAGAATCAGAACTTTCAAAAGGGCCCGAGGATTCTAAGGACTCTGAAATCTAATAAATTACTGCACTCTGGCATTGAGTATCCTCTTTCATATCAAGTCTGTTTCTTGCCCTCCTACTTATATCATCCAGTGTCTCAAATATCCTTTCACATAGTTGCTCCAGATTAGAAGCGTCTTCAGATGGTTTTCTCTTGAGCAGTAGTGGAAGTTCTAGACACTGAAGAATATTGCTTCCCATTGAGGCCTGCATCATTTGCTCCTCTTTTCTTCAACAATGGCACTGGCCTTATGAACAAATGAGTCTACCCAGGTGTCTGGGATGAACAAATGAGTCTGCCCAGGTGTCTGGGATGATGTCAAATATCCACCTTGCATGGTTAGTTTGTATTTCTTCAAGACTTGAAGGTGCCTTTCTTACTTTGGCAACAGATGGATTTTCTAGATGAAGAGTTTGGTGTCGGTATTGAACATGAAAACATAGAAAGAAGACACGCACTACTCAACTGACGATGAGTAAAGGTGAGGTGGTAATCATAAGGTGAAATTCGGAGAACGAACTGCAATACTGAATTAGGTATTACCTTCTTGTTCGTTCAGCGTTTATATCATATAGTCATTCGGTAGAGATTTTGACTTTGAGATTTGTAGACAAATTTGAACAAATTTATTATAGTAGGCTTGAATATAATTTTTTTTAGACTTTGATATGTTCTTTAGTACCGAGACCATTTTGTATTTTTCTGATTTTCAACTGGTACATTGTGTTAAACTGTGACAATGAATTTCTTAGTTTAGGATTATTGTGTTAAACTGTGAAAATGAATTTCTTAGTTTAGGATTATAGATCCTATAAATCAATGATTGGTTGTATTTAATGAGATCAAATTAGAGAGTGTTTTAAATGATAAGTTTTATGTGTAAATGTATTTATGTAAGTCC
This sequence comes from Picea sitchensis, assembly GCA_010110895.2. Taxonomy (NCBI): domain Eukaryota; kingdom Viridiplantae; phylum Streptophyta; class Pinopsida; order Pinales; family Pinaceae; genus Picea; species Picea sitchensis. The sequence goes on along the minus strand of SNQJ01S0184127.1, from coordinate 17,202 downwards.
GTAAGTATTTATGTAAGCCCGTAAAGGCAGATATGAACGTCAGAGTGAGTGAGCTGCTATCAGATGCTTTCAGTTGATGGACTTAGCCCAATATTTCGGTTAACCACTTAAATTTCTATGTCTTTTATATTCTGTGTGATTGTATTTTTCAGCATTTGAAATTACAACAAGTGGTATCAGAGGAGGGATGTTGGAGATCTGTGAGGTCGCGGGCTTGGAGGATGAACAGAGTGCTGGGCTATCCGTTTTGAAGGGAACTGAGGGACTGGAGCGCTGGAAGGGAGCGGTGTTTACAACTCAGAGCTAGGGTTGCTGCAGAACGGAAGCGCTGATTTATTGGTGCACTTATGAAATTTCAGTGCTGACGTTTCTGGCAAAAATTAAAGGTATGGTTTTTTGAATGGATGAAGGTTTACTATATTTTGGAATTAAATATAGTATGAAAAAGGAGGACGAATTAAAACAAAGGTGGAGGTATTAAAGGGTTGAGTGGTTAACTTTACAATTTAATATTGTATGAATAAAAATAAAAGGGGGATGTTTTAAAAAGTTAATCTTTTTAATAAAAGATTTTTTTATTAAACCTTTTTTATATATTATTAAAAGGTTTTTTGGGTTAAACTTTTTAAAATTATTGTTATTATTGAGTAAGATTATTGCTCCATATAATGGCTTTGGTTATTATAAATAATGATGTTTTTTTAATGTTTTTTCTAATGGCAAAGACTCAGAGTGCTAAGTTTGAAATTGAGAAGTTCAATGGAAAGAACAATTTCAGATTTGGAAGGTTAAGATGCACAATCTGCTCGTGCAACAAGGCGTGGTGAAGGCGCTTTTGCGAAAAACACAACCTGCGACCATAACAGATGATTACTGGGATGAGATTGATGCGAGAGCACTGAGTGCCATATGCTTACGGAGAAGACAGCAGTTGGTTTGTGGACAAAGCTGGAAAGCGTGTATATGACGAAAGCATTGATGAACAAGATCTTCCTGAAAAGACAATTGTCCAGTTTGCACATGAAGGATGGTACAAAAATAGTTGATCATTTAAATACTTTTAATACTCTCTTTGTCCAATTGACTAACATGGGAGTGAAATTCGAATCTGAAGATAACGTAATTACATTATTGTGTTCTTTACCAGCGTCATGGGATCGCTTTGTTACCTCTATTAGTTTCAGTTCAACATAAAGTATTGAGTTTGATGATATTGTTAGAGCTTTATTGTCTGAGGAAAGAAGGACGAAATCCAATCTAGAAACCTCTACATCTAAGGCAATGATGGTCAGAGGCAGACCTAAAGAAAGAGGACATGGTAAGAGGGATTTCTCTCAGTCAAATTCGAAGGGAAAGAAGAGAAAACTTAAGTGTTGGTTTTGTGGAAAATCTGGATACCCGAAGAAGAATTGTTGGAAGAGACAACAAGATTCCAAAGAAGACCCTCCAAAAGAGATGAAGGAAGCAAACACAATTGAAACAGGTTCAACAACAGGTTCAGGTATGACTGATAAAGTTTTATCAATTAGTATTGGTTCACGTCATGATCAACAATGGTTATTAGATTTTGGTGGTTTAAATCACATTTGTCTTCAGAGACACTGGTTTATTACTTTCCAGTCTATAGATGATGGAATAGTTTACATGGGAAATGATATTTCATGTAAAGTTGTGGGAATTGGTAGCATTCGAATTAAAATGTTTGATAGAACTGTTAAAATACTAACTGATGTGAGACATGTACCTGAGCTTAGGAAGAACCTAATTTCTTTGAGAGTCTTAGACACTAGAGGATATAATAGTATTTTTCAAGGTGGATTTATGAAAGTCTACAAAGGAATTCTATTGGTTATGAAAGCAAAAAAGGTTGGTAACATGTTTTTGTTAGAAGGAAGAACTGAGTCAGATCATGCGACAACAGTATCCGAGAATGACATTGATTCTGTTAGACTATGGAATCAACCTTTGGGCCATGTGAACGAATAAAGATTGAAGGTATTATATTATCACAAATTGCTTCCTAGTCTAAAGTCTTTAAAGTTATATTTCTGCAAGCACTGTATTTATGGAAAATAGAATAGACGGAAATTTAAAACCAGAAGACACACTAGTGAAGAAATCCTTGACTATATCCATTCTGATGTTTGGGGACCATCCCCTACTATTTCATATGGAGGATCATCATATTTTGTAACTTTTATAGATGATTTCTCTAGAAAGTTTTGGGTCTATATGTTGAAAAGTAAGGTTGATGTATTTATAGTTTTCAAGGAGGTTATAGATTTAGTGGGAAAGACCAATGGTAGATCCATTAAATGTTTAAGAACTAATAATGGTGGTGAATTTACGTCAATGGAGATTAAGAATTATTGAAAGGAATTTGGGATCGATAGGCATAAAACCACTTCTTATACTCCTCAGCAAAATAGAGTTGTTATATCTACAACTTGTTATCTACAAAATGTGGGCAAAAGCTATATCTACAACTTGTTATCTAGTGAATCGATCACCATCAACAACAATATAATGCAAAATTCCTGAAGAGTCATGGATAGGTCTCCCTTGTAATTATTCTAATCTTAAAGTTTTTGGTTGTGATGCCTATGCTCTAATTTTGAAACATCAACATTCTAAACTAGATCCAAAATAAAAATGGCTTATCTTTGTCGGATATGGTGATGGTATTAAGGGGTACAAGTTGTGGCATCCTACTAACCACAAGATCACCATTAACAGATATGTAATATTTCATGAGTCATCTCTCATCAAATCAAATGTAGATGTTCAAATGAAATAGGGAGAAGCACCAAAGTATCAACAAATTCAGTTTGAAACTAATGAAGGTCAACATGAACAAGTTTCAGAAGATGTTCATGAAGAGTCTCATGCAACAGAGAAAGACATGGTTGATGATGACAGTCAACAGATTGTGGATGAGCCACAAAATTCCCTAAGGAGGTCTACACGGGTCAGAAATCCTCCAAGAAGGTATGATGATTTCGTTTCATCAGTTTCTTTAAGTACTAATGATGATGAACCTTCATGCTATCATGAAGCTATGAAGGGTTCTAACAGTGATAAATGAAACGAAGTGATGAAGGATGAAATGAAGGAATTAGAGAGGAATGTTGCATGGGACCTTATAGAACTTCCAACATACAAAACAACTATAGGTTGCAAGTGGCTCTACAAGTTGAAGAACGGTGTTGATGATAAGGTGGAAAGGTACAAAGCAAGGTTGGTTGCAAAAGGATATTCTTAGAAAGAAGGTATTGACTTTCATGATATTTTTTCACCAGTTGTAAAGACTGTTTGAATTCAAATTGTGTTACCATTAGTTGCATTGCTTAATTTGGAGTTGGAGCAACTAGATGTTAAGACTGTTTTTTTACATGGAGATTTGGATGAAGAAATTTACACGGAATAACCTGAAGGGTTCATTCATAATCACAACAATAAATTTGTTTGCAGGCTCAATAAATCATTGTATGGTTTGAGGCAGTCGCCCATACAATGGTACAAGAAATTTGACTCTTTCATGGTGAGCCGGAATTATACAAGGAGTGAGTATCATCATTGTGTCTACTTTAAGAAATTGAATAATGACATATTAGTTATATTAGTATTGTATGTTGAGGATATGATTTTAGCAAGGAAAAACATAATTGAGATCGACAGGTTAAAGGCTCAGATGTCTAGGACGTTTGATATGAAAGATCTAGGAGCAACAAAGTAGATTTTGGGCATGGAAATATTCAGAGACAAGAGGAATGGTAAGCTTTGATTGTCACAACAAAAGTATGTTGAGAATATACTTTTGAGGTTTGGTATGAATGATGTGAAACCAGTATCAGTCCCTCTGGCTTCCCATTTTAATCTTTCTTCAATTTTATGTCCTAGTACAAAAGAAGAAAATGAATATATGTCTTGAATACCATATGCTAATGCAGTAGGAAGTCTAATGTATACGATGGTTAATACAAGGCCAAACATTTCACATGGAGTTGGGATTGTCAGCGGGTATATGGAAAATCCAGGTAAAGAGCACTGGGCAGGGATGAAATGGGTGCTTCGGTATCTGAGGGGCACAAGTCATTACTATATCGCTTATAGCAATGGTCATGAGTTAGTCTGTGGATATGTTAATTCTGATTTTGCAGGTGATTTGGACAAGAGAAGGTCGACTTTAGGGTCTGTCTTTACTCTTGCAGGTTGATATATTAGTTGGATGTCAAAGCTACAAAACATTTTTTCTTTATCCACTACAGAAGCATAATACGTAGCTACTTCACATGCTTGCAAAGAGGAGGTTTGGTTGAAAGGTTTGTTTGATGAGTTTGGAAGGATGCAAGACAAAGTAAAGTTACTTTGTGATAGTCAAAGTGCTATTCATTTGGCTAAGAATCCAGCCTATCACAGTAAAACGAAACATATACCTATCAAGTACCATTTTGTAAGATAGGTCATCCATGAAGGTGGAGTCTCCATTGAGAAGGTGCATACAAAAGAGAACTGCATAGACATGTTCACAAAACTAGTATTGTTAGAGAAGCTACGATGGTTCTTGGATTCTCTTGGCTTGCAGAAATGGTAATGAACAAAAGAAGGAGAAAGGTATCAGGTTAATTGTTGTCAAGGTGGAGATTGTTAAACAGTGACAACAAATTTCTTAGTTTAGGATTCTAGATCCTATAAATCTGTGATTGGTTGTAACTAATGAGACCAAATTAGAGAGTGCTTTCAATAATCAGTTTCATGTGTAAATGTATTTATGTAATTCGTAGAGGCAGACATGAGCGTGAGAGTGAGTGAGCTGTTGTAATCTCCATTAGTTGAATAATAAGACAACCGATGCCTTTCCTTGCTGGACGTAGCCCAATGTTTGGGTGAATCACATAAATCTTTGTGTCTTTTATATTCTGTGTGATTGTGTTTTTCCGCATTTGAAATTACAACACATTGCAGTCCTCAGATGGTATCACCCAGGGTATGTGATTATGTTGGTACTTGTCATTTAGAGGCAGAGGTAGGTGTAGTTGTACTTAGAGATGTTGATCGCAGTTAGACATAGATTTCTCTCAAGCACATTTTGAGTTGCTACTTGTCATGTATAGGTAGATGTATGTGTAGTTGTACTTAGAGATGTGGATCCACTGTTAGATATAGAGCGCTCTAAAGCACATTTTGAATTAGTATTTGCAAGTTCCTGTTGAATATGCCAACGAATTTCCCAGATTTGGTAGATATGAGCAGATTTAGTGGAGCCTTTTTTGTAGTAGTTTGTTCAACCAAATCTGCCAATTTGGTATGAATGTACAAGTTTAGAATTAATTATGTAACTTATCTAATTATGTTCATTATTGATGTAATCCCATAGAGGCATAAAGGGGAACTGAGGAAATGGTGTCATGAGAGGTGTGTGAGATGAGTGTGAGCATGCTGTAATCTCATTGAGCTGAATAATAAGACAATCGATAACTATGCTTGGTGGACATAGCCCAACGTTTGGATGAACCACGTAAATTGTGGCGTTTCTTGTTTGCATTCTTATTGATTTTCTTATGGGATATTTGTGTTTCCGCATTTGCAAATACAACAAGTGGTATCCGAGCTGGTTCGAAGAGAGGATGTCGAGAGCATCAAAATTCGAAGGAGCAGAAACAATAGCTTGAGGTACGTGTATTCCCAAATTTCTGTAGGTCTCTCCTCTCAAAGGTCGCGACGACCACTAGTAAACACTTCACACATGGGTAAATTTTTGAAATTTTCGCAGCCTGGATGCATCGGAAGGTGCGATGGTTTTTCGCAATTTCTACAGCTTGGATGCAGTGGGAGGTGTGAGGGCTCCATGGGTAATTTTTGAGATCTACGTAGCGCATCCATATGTGAGGTGCGATGATCCTTGAAGCACACATGCCACTCACTTGAGAGGTGCAGAAACTTTCGTGTTTGTGTTAATATGTTTTGATGTGAAAAAATTTGGGGTGAAAAATAGTTTTTGCTATGATGTTTTAATTAAGAACGGAACACCATTTTTAAAGGGATGTGACGAGCATATTATTTAAAGGATTAAAGGCCTTTTTTAAATATTGTATGAATAAACGGTATGGTCGAATGGTGGATGTTTATTTTCAAATGGTTGAATGCAATTGTATGGTTAGAGTACTATGCATAAATATTTATTAAAATATTTTAATATTTTAATATGCATAAAGTTTGAATTTCCTTGGATTTGGTAAAAAGGTATCAAAATATTTTATTGAGGAAAAACCTTCTCACCATTAAGTTTTTGGGTTTGACCTTTAAACATAACATAAGGTTATTTCTCATATAAAGCCTTGGTTATTACAAGCAATGGTGTTTTTTATGTTTCCTCTAATGGAAAATACGCAGAGTGGTAAGTTCAAAATTGAGAAATTTAATGGCAAGAAAATTTTTGAGATCTGGAAGGTTAAGTTGCACGATCTTCTTGTGAAACAAGGCGTGGTGAAGGCACTTTTGGGAAAAGAAAAACAACCCGCATCCATAATAGACGAAGACTAGGATGAGATGGATGCAAGAGCACTGAGTGCCATACGCTCGTGTTTGGTCGAGGATGTACTATTCAACATTGTCTCAGAGAAGATAATAGTCAGTTTGTGGTCAAAGATGGAAAGCCTGTACATGAAGAAATCCTTGACAAACAGGATCTTCCTGAAAAGTCAATTATACAGTTTGCGCATGAAGGAAGGTACGAATATAGCTGATCACTTAAATACCTTTAATGCTCTCTTAGTGAAGTTGACTAGCATGGGAGTGAAATTTGAATCTGAAAATAAGGCGATTACATTATTATGTTCTTTGCCCACGTCATGGGTTCATTTTGTTACCTCTATTAGTTTCAGTTCAACAAAATGTATTGAGTTTGATGACATTGTTGGAGCTTTACTGTCTGAGGAAAAAAGGAATAAATCCAATCTAGAAACCTCTACATTTGAGGTGATGGTGATCAGAGGCAGACCTAAAGAAAAAGGACACGGTCAGAGGGATTTCTCTCGGTCAAAGTTGAAGGGTAGAAAGAGAAAGCTTAAGTGTTGGTTTTGTGGAAAATCTGGACACTTGGAGAAGGACTGTTGGAAGTGACAACAAGCCTCCAAAGAAGACCCTCCAAAAGAGACGAAGGAAGCAAATGCAACCGAAACAGGTTCAGGTACGACTGATGAAGTTGTATCAATTAGTATTGGTTCACATTATGATCACCAATGGTTATTAGATTCTGGTGCTTCAAACCACATGTGTCTTCATAGACACTGGTTTATTACTTATCAGTCTATATATGATGGAATAGTTTACATGGGAAATGATATCTCATGTAAAGTTGTGGGAATTGGTATCATTCGAATTAAGATGTTTTATGGAACTGTTAAAATATTAATTGATGTAAGACATGTACCTGAGCTTTGGAAGAATCTAATCTCTTTGGGAGTCTTAGACAAAGGAGGTTATAAGAGTATTGTTCAAGGTGGAGTTGTGAACGTCTACAAAGGAATTCTATTGGTTATGAAATAAAATAAGGTTGGTAACATGTTTATGTTAGAAGGGATGACTGAATCAGATCATGTGATAGCGGTATCTGAGAACTACAGTGATTCTGTTCGACTTTGGCATTAACGGTTGGGCCATATGAGAGAAAAAGTATTAAAGGTATTATCTGATCGCAAGTTACTTCCTAGTCTAAAGTCTTTAAAGTTAGATTTCTGCAAGCACTGTATTTATGAAAAATAGAATAGGTAGAAATTTAAAACTGGAAGACAAACGAGTAAGGGAATTCTTGACTATATCCATTCTGATGTTTGGGGACCATCCCCTACTATTTCATATGGAGTATCATCATATTTTGTAACATTTATAGATGATTTCTCTAGGAAGGTGTGGATCTATATGTTAAAGAGTAAGGGTGATGTATTTACAATTTTCAAGTAGTTTAGAGCTTTAGTGGAAAAGACCACTGCTAGATCCATTAAATGTTTAAGAACTGATAATGGTGGTGAACTTACGTCAATGGAGTTTGAGAATTATTGCAAGGAATTTTGGATCGATAGGGATAAAACCACATCCTATACTCCTCAACAAAATGAAGTTGTTGGATGCATGAACAAGACTCTTCTAGAGAGATCAAGGAGTATGTTGAGTAACGCTAAATTGGAGCAGGAACTGTGGGCAAAAGCTGTATCTACAAATTTTTATCTAGCGAATTGATCACCATTAACAACAATAGAATGCAAAATTATTGAAGAGGTATGGACAAGTCACCCTTGTAATTATTCTAATCTTAAAGTTTTTGGTTGTGATGCCTATACTCTAAATCTGAAACATCAGTACTCAAAATTAGATCCAAAATAAAAAAGGTTTATCTTTGTTGGATATGGTGATGGTATTATGGGGTACATGTTGTGCGATCCTACTGCTCACAAGATCACCATTAATAGAGATGTAATATTTTATGAATCATCTCTCATCAAATCAAATGTAGATGTTCAAATGAAATAGGAAGAAGCACCAAAGTATCTGCAAATTCAGTTTGAAACCAATGAAGGTGAACATGAACAAGTTTCAAAAGATGTTCATGAAGAGTCTCATACAGTAGGGAAAGACATGGTTGATGATGAGAGTCAGTAGATTTTGGATGAGCCACAAACTTCCCTAAGGAGGTCTATACGGGCTAGAAATCCTCCAAGAAGGTATGATGATCTTGTTTCATCAGTTTCTTTAAGTATTAATGATGATGAACCTTCATGCTATCACGAAGCTGTGAAGGGTTTGAACAATGATAAATTGAAAGAAGCGATGAAGGATGAAATGAAGGCATTAGAGATGAATGCTACATCGGACCTGGTAGAACTTCCAAGAGACATAAAAATTGTAGGCTGCAAGTGGGTCTACAAGCTGAAGAAGGGTGTTGATGATAAGGTGGAAAAGGTATAAAGCAAGGTTGGTTGCGAAAGGGTATTCTCAGAAAGAAGGTATTGACTTTCATGATATTTTTTCACCAGTTGTAAAGACGATTTCAATTCGAATTGTGTTAGCATTAGTTGCATTGCTTGATTTGGATTTGGAGAAACTAGATGTTAAAACTGCTTTCTTACATGGAGATTTAGATGAGGAATTTACATGGAACAACCTGAAGGGTTCATTCAGAATCGCAACAAGAAATTTGTTTGCAGGCTAAAGAAATCATTGTACATTCTGAGGGAGTCGCCCAGAGAATGGTACAAGAAATTTGACTCTTTCATGGTAAGCCAAAAGCATACAAGGAGTGAGTATGATCATTGTGTCTACTTTAAGAAATTGAATAATGACATATTCATTATCTTAGTATTGTATGTTGATGATATGATTTTAGCAAGAAAAATCATAACTGAGATCAACAGGTTAAAGGATCAGATGGCTAGGATGTTNTGGGCATGGAGATATTTAGAGACAGGAGGAATGGTAAGCTTTGGTTGTCACAATAGAAGTATGTTGAGAAAATACTTTTGAGGTTTGGTATGAATGATGTGAAACCAATTTCGGTCCCTTTGTCTTCCCATTTTAATATTTCTTTAAGTTTATGTCATAGTACAAAAGAAGAAAAGGAATATATGTCTGGAATACCATATGTTAATACAGTAGGAAGACTAATGCATGTGATGGTTAGTACAAGGCCAGACATTTCACATGCAATTGGGGTTTTCAATAGGTATATGGAAAATCCAGGTAAAGAGCACTGGGCAGCAGTGAAATGGGTGCTTCGGTATCTAAGGGGCACAAGTGATTAATGTATCACCTATAATAGTGGTTGTGATTTAGTCTGTGGATATGTTGATTCTTATTTTGAAGGTCGACTTTAGGGTATGTCTTTACTCTTATAGGTGGAGCTATTAGTTGGATGTCAAAGCTACAAAACATTGTTTCTTTATGCACTGCAAAAGCAAAATATGTAGCTTCTTCACATGCTTGCAAAGAGGTAGTTTGGTTGAAAGGTTTGTTTGGTGAGTTTGGAATTCACATGCTTGAAAAGAGGCAGTTTGGTTGAAAGGTTTGTTTGGTGAGTTTGGAATGATGCAGGTCAAAGTAAAGTTACTTTGTGACAGTCAGAGTGTTATTCACTTGGCTAAGAATCCATCCTATCACAGTAAAACAAAACATATACCTATCAAGTACCATTTTGTAAGACATGTCATCGATGAAGGTGGAGTCTCTCTTGAGAAAGTACAAACAAAAGAGAACTGCATAGACATGTTCACAAAATTAGTATTGTTAGAGGCGATGGTGTTTGGGTTCTCTTGGCTTGCAAAAAAGGTGATGAATAATATCAAGAGCAAGGTATCAGGTTAATTGTTGTCAAGGTGGAGGTTATTGAATATGCCAATGAATTTCTCAGATTTGGTAGATATGAGCAGATTTAGTGGAGCCTTTTTTGTAGTAGTTTGGTCAACCAAATCTACCAATTTGGTATGAACGCAGAAGTTTAGAATTAATTATGTAACTAATCTAATTCTGTTCATTATTGATGTAAGCCCATAGAGACATAAAGGGGAATTGAGGAAATGGTGTAATGAAAGGTGTGTGAGATGAGTGTGAGCCTGTTGTAATCTCCTTGATCTGAATAATAAAACAATCGATACCTATGGTGGACGTAGCCCAACGTTTGGGTGAACCACATAAATTGTTTTGTTTCTTGTCTGCATTTTTATTGATTGTCTTATGTGATATTTGTGTTTTTCATTTGCAAATACAACAGTTCCTAGGATGCAAGAAGTAATTTTCCATGGGGACTATAGAATTGATTCAATGAGGAATATAGAATTACTTCATTGAGTGGTTATAACTTCTTAGATGGTGTATTCAAAATTAAAAATAAAAATAAAAGATTGTATTCCCCTTGGTCTGATTTTTTTTATAGATGTAATGTTGGGCACTATATGCCGTACATTCTCAACAAACTGCTACATGTCTCTAATGAATCGTCACATGTTACCTGTAGATTCTCTTTAGAAACATTAAAGAGCTCTTGAACATTAGCGTATCATTTTTCTCCACAACGATGCTCTCACATAAAGCCATAGGTTAAACGTTCTACCGAATTATGATTTTTTGTAGGGACATTTGCCTCAAATCAACTCATGTTAGAAATTGTTGGGTTTGTAGATTTGAGTGATTATTTCTGTATAATCCAATTGTCCCAGATGTTTTTCATCATACTGAATCTATTTCTGCATTTAAAAATGAATTTTGAAAATCAAACGAGGTTAGAAATAGTTGGATTGATAGATTTGAGTGATTATTTCTGTATAATCCTAGTGCCCCATGTGTTTTTCATTATGCTGAATCCATTTCTACATTCAAAAATGAATTTTGAACAAAATAAAACAGTGATTAGTATAAATTTACATGACAGAATTATACTAGACAACTGCTAAATTCCTAAACAACCACTCACCGAATTCAACTAAACAATTGCTAAATGCCTAAACAACCACTAAACAAAAAAATAAAACATCTAAACAAAACTTTCATTTCCAAATTTCGCAAAAGCACACCAATGATTCAAAGTCGTCCATATTTCATGAATTTAAAGTTACTCATGTGAAACCAAAAATAAAAATTGAAGGCATTGAAACCAAAAAAAAAAAGTTAAAGTGATTGAAACAAAAACAAGGTCAGAACACATATGATCAAAGTATAATTTCCACGCTGTAATTGTTACGCATGTGAAACCAAAAAAAAAAATTAAAGCCATTGAAACCAAAAAAATAAATAAAGCCATTGAAACAAAAACAAGGTCAGAACATATATGATCAAAGTATAATTTCCACGCACTGTAATCCTAACATGATTGTACATTCCGTTATGTACACAGTCAATACAATTATAATTTCCTCCTATGTCCATGTTTCCCTGTCAAAGAAAAACAACATAAATCCATCTTCGCACCAGGATTAAGCTTAAACTGGAATGAATATAAGTAAAACTTCTTACCTACTGGTATAAGGTTAGTTTTTTTTCTTTTTAACACATGATATGAAACTCTCTCCAGACTTAAGATCATAAAACTCAAATCAGTTAGAATGGAGTTGTTTCACTACTTTAAAAAGACTGAATAAATAACATCCTCAGTATATTTATCAGAATTACTAACGCATTTCATCAAGGGAGTTCTAATTAGTTGAGTGTTTAACATAGATATATCAGAATTTCTAACGCATTTCATCAAGCGAGTTCTAATTAGTAGAGTGTTTAACATAGATAAATAGGTAAATAAAAACTTTTTGTCAATTTTTTTCGGAGACATCTGATATGAAGATAAGTTGAACGTTTGAGACATGTGATGTGAAGATCTGTCCACTTTAATGTAGGGCTATCAAATTAGAATTACGTAGGATATTTTTTTTAATTATAATAAATTAAATAAATAATATTTTTAGGTTGATTAGTATATTTAGTTTAAGGAAATCTAATTGCATTAGTTTCCGGAAAGTGGGATAGTTGGGAAAGTGGATACTTGGATATGAGGAAGGAGTAGAAGTTTCTCTCAAATTTGCAGGAAAGATGAAGTTGGGAGTGACAATAATATATATTAAAATAAAAAATAAGTAACAACTACAATATCCAAATTACTAATTTAATTTGTTCTAATAATTATATGAATATATTTAACACAATATCCAAATTACTAATTTAATTTGTTCTAATAATTATATGAATATATTTAACACAATATTCAATATTGAAAGTTTAACATCCGTAAAGATTTAATTAGAAAATGAAAAACAAAATTGAAAATACATATATAAAGTTTTAACATGTTTTAAAAATTAAATTTTACATATATAAACTTCAAACATCTTTGTAAATTTGAAGCATTATTCTTGTTCATTGAAAAAAGCTAAATAGTGATACAATAAAAATCAATAAAAATCAATGATATTGTTGGTTGATATCAACAACAAACTGGACCAAATGCTTCCCATGGATAGGGTATTGATTTATTCTACTTTCATGTTTAGTTTGGGCTTGAAGAAAAACACACATGCATTAAAAAAAATTCATATCCACAACTATAAAGTGAGTAGTATTAAATTTTTTTATTTAATAATATTTAGTGTAGTTTAGTCTTTTCTTTATAGTGATATTTTAAATAAATATAATGAAAATATTTATAATAAATTGTGTATTTGTAATAATGGAATACAAATATTTACATTTTAATTTAATAGAATTCTAATTTAAAGCTCTCTGTTTTGGAAAGTAGTTCCCAAGCTCCCATTTTCTTCATGTTGAAGCTCCAAAAAAGATCTAAAGTTCCCAAAAGAGTTCTCATCTAATTGGGGGCGTTTCCTACTAGCTCCCTAGCTCCCAGAAAGTGAGGAAGGAGTTTCAGAGATGTTGGAAATGTTGGGAGCGTTTCCGTGCAACTATGATATTTAATAATATTGATAATATATATATATATATATAGAGNATAAAATATTTATATTACTTAAAAAATCTAGAAATCATACACATGGTTAAGAAGGACCTCGCATATGTCCTCCCAGAATTGGAAACCAAAAACTCATACAACTCTAGATAAAAATAAAATATGTCTATGACTACTCTATTTTTAGAAACTGAAATGTTCAAGTGACCTAAGATATTACAAAATTGGCATGAAGGCATGTAGAGTTCAGTATCTATCACAATAGAAAAAAGTAAAGGTTGAAACAAAATAAATTCATACACCAAAAGGGATGTGGTTCTCATCGCTTGAAGGAGGTTGAGGCCAAGACATACTTATGATGCAGGGTTGGGATTAGGTGGGGCAGCGTTGATTGAGAGGATCGCCTGAAAGAGAATCAAAGAGTGCATCCAACCCGTGACTAAGGATTTCATGATGAAGGAGTTGATCCACAATGTCACGACACATATCAAAGATTAGTTGTAGTTTTTCTGCTGAGAAGCCATGAAGTGGATCTGCGTCAAGTTGCGAAGGCTCTTCCGGTGGATTCATGGTGTCCTATCATAGGGAGATATTTACTCAATGGCTATGGGATCCACCTCCTTGAGAACAATGCAACCCCATTGTTCTTCTAACAACTGGACTAGAGGACAAACACCCTCTAGATTTGAAGAGACTGAAGAACTCTCAGTATCCATAGGAGACACCACTGATGGTTCGAGAGTAACCTGGGTAAGAAAAAGGGGGAATTATTTGTCAACTAGAAATGGCTCCCAAGCATATCCATCTCGATCATGATAAATGAGAGAAAATTGAACAGAGGGAGACGGCAAGACATGAGAGAGATGGGCACTTAGAGAAGATGAAGAAGGATGATTACGGTTGGCTAGATAGTTGTAGCAGTCCATGCCACTCTTGGGCCTCACACACTTCCTAGGCATGGTGGAAAAGAGGATACCACATACTAGAGGGAGGGGAGAAAACGAACTAGGAGGCGAGTAAATAGGAGCCACACCAGGAAAGGAACGCGACCATCAAAAAAGGAAAAGATAAGATACAAGAAATGAACCACAAACAAGTGTGCAGTGATATTACATATCCAAGCCATATATGTTTCCATTAGACATGAATTGACAATAATCATCTCCATGGTACCTTCAAAAATGAATCTCATCACTAACTTGAACAAGAACACTAAGTTTCCCATACTGTCCATACTTTCACTCAATGACTTTTCTTTAATGTAGCTCATTGGAGAGAGGAATGTGAGGATGTAGATTAACACAAAAAAAAAATTAGTCAAACTTGATAATGATAATATAATTTTCTAATCACATAAATGATAATGGGGCACAATAAACATATATTATTAATACCCATATGCAATTTTGTAACTACATAAATGAAAATGGGGTACAATAAACATCCATTTTTACATTTTCATTATCATTCATTCACCTAAATCATTTTTAATATAATATCTTTAGGTGTAACCACACATTCCACCACTACCTCAAGAAGTACTTATAACTTCAGGTTAGGCCCTCACTGGAATTTATTCCACCATTAAATTCAACCCCTTACTTGAAATAATTAACAAATTATATATATATTTAAATTTTAATTTTAAAGAAAAAAATCATTTTATAAGATTTTGTTTTATATTCAAAATCAACCGAAAAACAACTTTTTTAAATGCATTCCATATATAAAATTGATACATTTAACATTATTTTATATACAATAACTATGAGATTAATAAATACTTTAAATATCACAACATTATTTACTCATTATTAACATGAAGAGAAAAAGATAATGAAACAAATATCAATATTCATCTAGCAACCTAGCAACCTTACCTTAGTTTCAATTTCATTACTTGTTTAACCGTTTAAACCATTCTCTTTATACCGTAGTTTCAATTTCATTACTTGTTTAACCATTCTCTTTAACATAAAGATCATAATACGACGACAAACAATTTTCATCTCTTTTCTCAAGGTCAATGTTACTGAGTCTCAAAATATTTGATGGGAAGGGTTTGAACCTATATTATTATAAGGGAAGATAGTGTTTCTAATATTCCACTATGATGGAGTGTAATTTTTCCTTTTCATCATAACAAAACATTTATGACATGTTCCTATCAATATACGCTCTTAAATATATTTGGTTGGAAATAACTATTATTTATATTATCAAAATGTTATTTCAAATTAACTCATATAGTGTTCATTACAACACCAAAATAATAGTATATTAGTTTATAACAAAATTTCAACAAATCAATAAAACTATTATGCACTTACATGCCACTTTAATAAAATTATAATATGACAAAACATCAATGTTTAGTGGAGCACCAGCGAGTGGTTATGTAGTGTAATAGTTAGAGACAAATCCATAAAACTATTATGCACTTACATGCCACTTTAATAAAATCATAATATGACAAAACATCAATTTTTAGTGGAGCACCAACTAGTGGTTATGTAGTGTAATAGTTAGAGTGGGCATGATGCTACCGTAGGAGAAACACTTGGTTAGAGGGAAAAACTAAGAAACCAAAAGAGTGGAAGAGATGAAAAAAAAGAACATAGAGTCACTATATTAATTAAGGTTATTAAATTGATTGCATTGTGTAAGGATGTAGACTAATTAAGATAATTTAATTAGAAAAAAATAAAAAAGTTTAATAAAACAAAAATCTAACTATGCTTAATTCGTTGGTCTCCTTTGCAATGTAATTAAATTAATTAAACACTATTATAAGTGAAGATATGTAACAAACATTTTAGTACTCCATTTAAGATACAACTTCCTACAAAACAAACATGATCCCAATATTTAATACAAATTGATAAAAAATGAAAGATACCCTATAGAAAAATGAAACAATGAAATGTTTTATGGTATCTCAAAGTTCCCTGATAAAGGTGTTACATTAGTTACCTTACATATGTTGAAACCATCCTTAAGGTAGAAGAGTTGAATTATCCAAGGCATGAGAGAAGACAAATTCAATGGCAAGACAACAAGCCTTCAAGGAAGAAACCAAGACAAAAGAAAGAGATACTTGTAGAGGTGTTGAAGGTGATGGGAGAAATAAATGCAAGAGTGTAGAGGAGTAAAATGGATATGTCAGGATTCAATGCTAATCTAGAGGTGTTCATGTAAGATATTAAGAATATTAAATAATATCTGGAAATATTTCATAAAGCATAGAGAAGTGTTATAGATATGAAAGGAAATAACTTGAAGGCATAAGTGAATGTTGGCTTAGCTATTTGATAAAACATTATGTATAAATGAAGTGTAATATGTTTTTATTTTTTTAGGAACAATGGCTTCAAAATATCATACCATAGGTATTTTACTCAGTCACATGATTTTTTCCATATACTATGATAGAGAGATGTGGTACAACCTAGGAAATTCATGGTTCACTTGGCAGTGCGAAATTGATAAGGGTCAAAGAAGGTATGACTAAGTGGAACCCCAATTAAGCATTACCAAATGGTTTTGGACCATCGATGACCTCAATGAAACATCCTAACCAATTTTGGAGTTGTAATTGGATAAGTCGGTAGGTGCGGGCACTAACTGATCTCCCTAGATCCACCTAGATCTAGAACAAAACACACCAAAACATGACGCTTTCCTTAAGTTTTAAATATTGAATTTACTAACTAAAGAGGGATAGGTGACATACCATTTAAATGTCACTTACTCTCACCATC
>SNQJ01S0184125.1:0-18905 GCA_010110895.2 Picea sitchensis | reverse complement strand
CTTGTGTCCTCATCATGAATTTCATGGGATGCATTTTCACTTTCAGGTGTCTTCTCTGTTACAAAATTTTTCAATACTTCCATGATCTCCCCTTTTAAACAATCCATATTAGTATCCAACTTAGCTTCCATTGAATCCATATTAGTATCCAACTTAGCTTCCATTGAATCCATCTTAGTATCCAACTTAGCTTATATTGAATCCATCTTATTTTGTAGTTAATTTATGTCCCTACGCATTTCTTCACCTTCATCAAGAGTCCAAGTAGGATTTTCTGGAGGCTTATTTTTTGTAGAAGTTCCCTTTTGTGGTGGCATGTTGGCCAAATATCACTTTTGAACCTTGATTTTGAGGTGGTTCTACTAGACAATATTTCTTCTATTGTATATCCCAAGTTTTGGCCCTTCTGGGTATGAAGCTTTCTTTTATGTATTTCTCTGATATTTCTTCTCTGCAATTCCATAGGTCTGGTCAAAATTGGATGTGCCAAGTGGAATTTTCAGTAACTTCCCCACAACTTGCCGATTTTTTGCCCTTCCAGGAGATCTCACTTGTATAACATTCCCCGCACAAAATAATTGATATAAAATTTTGAAACTCGCACCAGAAATACTACAAACCGTCCATGATCCAATGAAACCACTCCCACTCAATTTGGATACTCTAGGAATCATTTATGACTATTTTACCTGGACCACCTTCTTGAGACTAGTCAATAGGACTAGTCAGATACCCTATCTTACACAGGGTGTATCTACAAATTTAAGATGACCCAAAATATGAACTTTGTACCACACATACCTTACTAATTTCTGTAAATAGACTCCATACTTTAGGGTCTGAAACGTTACATAAAAACATTTATAGTGAAAATTACGCAATGACGCAATTCAGGATGATTCCAGAACCCTATCTTGTACAGGATGTATCTCCGAAATTATAAGTCCCCAGGAGCTTAATTTTGAGCCCAACGTACCTTGATCCATCTGCTAAATATCCTCCAAGTTGTTCCTTCTGAAACATTGTAGAAAACAAGTTATAGTGAAAATTCCAAGGTGTCTCAGATGTAACAGCGAAGCCCCAAGAGCTTGAGCTCTGATACCATATGTTAAGAACCAAATATCAATATAGCATAGAAAAACCTCATAAAAAGTACTCAACGCCTTGAAAAGGAGATAATTTTAGATAATAAGCCTCTTCGAGGGGGCAACCTCCTTTTACCCCACTTAAATGTTCAAGTACAAGATGATTCAAAATGAAAATGTCTCCTTGGTATATATATGAGACTAGGAGGTATAATTACAACTAATGGCCTAAAGCCAACATAAATAAAATAACATTACTAATATAATATGCCCCAATTAAGGGGTAGTGAGCCGATATTAGGGGTTAACAACACATGTCAAAGAGTATAATTGGATTGATCATCTCGATTAATCTTTTTATGCATTGAATCTTGTTTTTAAAACATTTTTCACGTGTTATCATTATTAAATTATTAAATGGAGTGGTCCATTTTTACCAAATGATATAAGTATTTAAGATATGTAATAATTTTTAACGAAGATTTAATTTAATTTGTGATGGTGCATTTGATTATGGTTGAACACTCATCTCAATAATTGATAATCAAGTTATGTAATCGTGTATTTCATTTGCATTAATAATGTGAGGGTCCCTACACCCATCTTCATGTGAGGGTCCCCACCCCACCCTCGGTGGGGTGGTGGGAATAATAGAGAAACCATAATAATGTTTTCTCAAAACAAATGTTAATATATATAATTCAGAATGAGTTCTAAACTATGTGTGTTATTGATGAGTCATTCAATGTTATGGCATGATTTTCAATTTAAATAATAATGTATATTATACTATAAATATAAATAGTTCATTACACTCTATTTCTATGTTTGTAGATTGATCATGGAGAGGTGAAAAAAAAATCAAGCCAATCAAGAAAACATTTGAAATAGCCCAAGTACAATATTTCATACAAGTGATGAAAAAATGAGGGATGCAAGCAACTCAAGCAACAACAATAGTTCAAGAAATGAATGATCACCAAAATGGAATGTTACAAGTTGCATATTTTATAAAGTTTTTCTATGAAGTTTTTTCTAAAATAGAGGTCAAATGAAAAAGTTACAACCCTGGGAAGTTGAGGTACCAAATTACACCAACTTACCCATAGGGCCCACATGAATTGTGGCGTTTCACCTACTAGGGTTAGGTTTTTGGATGTCTAGGGTTTTGGCATTAATGAGTAATATCAAAAAGGCCTCTGGAGCCACATTGTAATCCATTTTGTTCAGACGGATGCATGTAGCAGCCACATATCTTCTCAGAGATAGCTCCCACCATTTGAGAAAGTGTTTTATTTATGAAGTTTTACAGTTTCAACCTATTTCATTATTTAATAGAAGATATTGTTCACTAGATATTTTTTTTATTCTTCATATCTCTGTGTTTATTGTATTTAGTCTGTTAATCAGTTTGTTCCGCTCCTAAATTTGGATTAGTGGTATCATAGTGGTGTGCTATTCATTTATTTTTCTTCGTGCATGTCGCCGACAAGATCTGGGTACAAGAAGTTGGGACTCAAACCAATTGATCCATTACAATATTAGTCGCGCTGAGCCCAACAACAACCCATGGGGGATGGAAAGAAAGATGATGGAGAAGGATACCTTATTAAAATGTTGCTCGAGGAATCCCTAGCATGACAAAGGAATGAAATCATGGACAACTTCGTGTAGATCCTTCGATGTTTGCCCACAAGTGAAGAATATTCATCAAGCCGCCATGAAACCCCCTTCAAGGTACAAGTAAATTTTGATATTCCATTATTTGAAGGATTGATAGATGTGGATGTTGTAGATAAATGGTTGAATCTACTCAAAGGATATTTTTTGTTCCACAATTCTTTTGATAGGAAAAAGATGACTTTTTCACTCCTCAAGTTCGTTCCCCATGTTAACAAATCATGGAATACTTACTTTGAGAAAAGGTTTGTGGAGGAATATACAATGTTTATGGTGGCCCCTACATGGGATTCCTTTTGGGACGCCATTAAAGAACAATACTGCCCTGTTGGAAGCTACGTGGACTAGTACACTAGATGGACCACCCTACGTCAAGACAGGGACCAGATAGTAACAGATTTCACCAATATTTTCCATACCAAATGCACCGAATTGGGTATAAAAGACTCTGAGCGTCATCTGGTGGTCAAATATTGTGAGCGTTTTCATAGATACATTCAAACAAAAATGTATTTCTTGGACATCGCCTCATTGGTCACAACTTATAGAGACACTGTCAAGATCGAGAAAAAATTTAAGAAGAAACGATGAGATTTTGGATCTGCAAACCCATCACATCCAAAGAAGGGAAAAGGCATCCCCAAACCACATAGAAAGGGACCAATTCGAGATGGCCTCCCTTGGGACAACCATTCCAATATGAAACACAAGAAGGGCAATGAGAAGATGAAGAAGGATAGGGGAAAATGATGTGAGTACCATAAAATTCCTTGGCACAAGATCGAATAATTTTGCTCCAAGCATTCCCTCGTGGCTGAGATGATGGCTTCCAAGTCAGAGGTTGATTCTGATTCCCAATCAAATATTGAAGGAGGGAAGGGGATTATCGATGCCAAACCCATTGCCACTGTCACTTCCACCAAATTCCATTCAAGCGAACCAGAAGAACCAGAGGAAGGGGAATGCCTCTTTCACTCGCACATGTGGTTCAAGGGGGCTCTGATTCATTTCATTGTTGACATTGGTAGTCATAATAACCTGATTTCAGTAGAGGTCATCAAGTAGGTGGACCTTCCAATGACACTGCACCCACATCCCTACACCATTGGTTGGATTCACCAAGGAAGAGATCTCTATGTTAGCCGACAACGTTATATTCCTCATGACATGAAGCCTTTCAAAGATGAGGTGCTGTGTGATATTTCTCCCCTTGAAGTTTTTAATTTTCTTTTAGGACAACCATATTTATGGAAGCATCATGTTGTGTATGAGTATAGACCCCACAATGTTATTATTACCTTGGGTAAACAATTGTACAGGATCCCAGAGGTAGCGTCGCTTACTGTTATTTATCTAATCTTTACTAAGCAATGCAGTAAGGTAATTTCACAGACCAGGAAGTTCGTCTTCTTTGTGATCTATGATCACAGTAAGCAGAAGTTCGCTGCCACATCTGTGGCCTCTACACAACGCCGCTCTTTGTAGAAGAAGCAAGTGGAATGGATCGTGGAAGAATACAAAGACATATTCACCTTACCTATAGGGGTACTGATACAATGCCAAGTCAAGCATCCAATTGATCTGACCCCCGACACACCTCTACCTAATGGACGAGTCTATCGTCGCTCACTGATGGAGAATGAAGAAATCAAGCATCCGATCTAAGAGATTCTTCAAAAGGGGCACATCAGACCCAACTCCTCCTCTTGTGGAAGGTCGATTGTACTGGTGCAGAAGAAGGATGGGACTTGGGGACTTTGCATTGATTACAAAGCCTTAAACAAAATCACAGTCAGGAACCGCTACCCCATTCCTAGGATTGATGACCTTCTTAACCAATTCAAGGGGGGAAATTTCTTCAACAAGATTTACCTAAAGTCTGGCTACCATTGGGTTCCCATCGAACCAACTTGTGTATGGAAGACAACCTTCAAGTCTAAAGAAGGTCTCT
Organism: Picea sitchensis; assembly: GCA_010110895.2. Classification (NCBI taxonomy): domain Eukaryota; kingdom Viridiplantae; phylum Streptophyta; class Pinopsida; order Pinales; family Pinaceae; genus Picea; species Picea sitchensis. The sequence goes on along the minus strand of SNQJ01S0184125.1, from coordinate 14,189 downwards.
ATGAATGGCTAGTCATGCCCTTCGGCTTAACAAATGCACCAACCACTTTCATCAGGTTGATGGATGATGTATTGAGACCCTTCNCTTGGGGACTTTGCACTGATTACAAAGCCTTAAACAAAATCACAGTCAGGAACCGCTACCCCATTCCTAGGATTGATGATCTTCTTAACCAATTCAAGGGGGGAAATTTCTTCAACAAGATTTACCTAAAGTCTGGCTACCATCGGGTTCCCATCGAACCAACTTGTGTATGGAAGACAACCTTCAAGTCTAAAGAAGGTCTCTATGAATGGCTAGTCATGCCCTTCGGCTTAACAAATGCACCAACCACTTTCATCAGGTTGATGGATGATGTATTGAGACCCTTCACCAACTCCTTTGTGGTAGTGTATTTTGATGACATCCTCATATTCAACAAAACATGGGAGGAGCACATGCGGCATATTCAACAGGTTTTGACCACTCTGTGGCATCACAAGCTTTATGCCAACTTGTAAAAATGATCTTTTTCCATGAACATGATCCAATACTTGGGCTACATTGTTGATGAGAATGGAGTACATGTTGATCCAGCTAAGATCCAAGTCATCCATGACTGGCCAGCCCCGACCACACAGACTAATCTTCAGATATTTTTGTGACTGGCCAACTTCTACTGACGATTCATGTTGGGATTCTCCCATATTGCATGAGTCCTCAGCCAGATGATCAAGGGAGGTGGTAGGGCCAAGTTCATGTGGGGGAAGGAGAAGGAATGAGCATTTCATGATCTAAAGCATCACTTGTTCTCAACTCCAGTACTCTCCTTAATGGATCTGCAACAACCATTCGAGATTAAGACTGATGCATTCAACTATGTTGTAGGTGTAGTTATCACTCAGCATGGGAATTCGATGGCATACCATAGTGAGGCACTCTAAACTATTGTCCTTAAATACCTCACCTATGACAAGGAAATCTATTCCATTGTAAAAGCCTATCGTCAATGGAAACATTACATTATAGGGAAAGAGATGATCATACACACTAATCAAAATCCTTTGTAGTTCATACAGACATAGGGGAAATTGCAAAATGACCACCATCAAAAGTGGTCCACATACCTGCAACAGTTCCATATCAACATAAAGTATAAGACACATATCTTAAATCATGTCATTTACTACCTCAGTCAACCTCCTATGGCTGCACTCACCAATGTGCTCCATTCATTTGGGCATGAAGAATTTGAGTGGCCCAAACTTTATCAACAATATCCAGACTTCTCCACCACATATGATCTCTTGGGTACATGCATAACTACCACTGATTTTCAAATTCAAGACAAAATATTATGCCACCTGGGCCATCTCTGTGTTCCTACATTCAAGAATGAAAATATGATTTGGGAATTCCACTACATTTGGGTGGAAAGACATTTTGGCATAGAGAAAACTGTGGTCATTCTTCAGAAACATTTTTATTGGCCAAAACTTTGACAGGACGTTAGCAAGTATATCTGATTTTGCACTGCCTATGCCATTTCCAAGCCATCCATCAAGAAGCAAGGCTTATACACCCCTCTTTCTATTCCTGAGAATCCTTGGGAATCCATATCAATGGATTACATGTCTAGTTTGTGGGCCACCAAGCAAGGAAATGACTACATGTTTGTGGTCATTGATCAGTTTTCGAAGATGGTCATCCTCACAACCTATAGGAAGAATGCCATAGGGACATATACTACCAAGATCTTCTTCTAATGAGTTTGGGTCCACTTTTGGATACCATAGACCATCATATCTGACTGAGACAACATGTTCCTCAACACCATATGGTCGAGTCTTTGGTCTCTCTTGGACACCAAGCCCACCAAATCCACTTCTTTCAACCCCCAAACTGATGGCCAAATTAAGTTCGTCAATCGGACAGTTGTGCACATCCTGCGCATGTACAATTCTAAGCATCCACGTGCATGGGACGAGAGTCTCCCATATGTCCAACACAATTACAACATGGATCTCCATAGTTCCACTGACCATAGCCCATTTCAGGTGGGTCTGGGATTCCAACCCTTGGGACCCATTGATGTTTCATTTACTCTTGCCACCACATAGACAAACTCTTCCTTTGATCAGTTTGCGATAAACAAATCCACTAGATTCATTGAGAGGATTCAAAACATCCTTCAATAGGTCGAGGAGATTTTTTATAAATCCAATGCTAAGTACAAGCAGTGACATGATCGACACAGGGTACCACACCAGTTTCATGTTGGAAACAATGTTTGTTTACCTTTGTAGAAGGATCATCTTACTGGGTCCGATCGGAAGCTTCACCCACTTCCTTATGGGCCTTAAACTATCACCAAGATTATGGGTGGCAATTATTTTGAGCTCAACACTCGACCCTTCCTTCGTCTGCATCCAATATTCAATGTGGACCTCGTTTGGCCATATTTTCCACCGTTATTGGAAGCCTATGAGATTGCAGAACAACTAATACCAATAGAGCTCAACCCTGAATGCATGGAACAAGCATCCACTAACTAGATAGTGGACACATAGGTTAAGGGAACTCGCCAACAACTTATCTAGATTTATCATGTTTTCAAGGCAGGGAAACTCCTACACCAAGGAAAGTGGCTCACCTGGGGCCAAATCCAGTAGAATTTTCCTCACCTAATGGGGGAACTCAATGCAATGGATACCATTTTTTCCTAAGGGAGTAGGATTGTTCCAGGTGGATATTGTTGGCCACCCACCTATTCCAACTGGATCCTCATGTTTGTTTTTTGCTTAACACGTTCTTCTGTATTGTTTTGTGATTGTGGATTCTACACTTCTAGGGATTTCTGAATCCCCACACATGCTCCAGGTGGATACAGGTGGCCTCTCACCTAATCCAACTGGCCTATTTTGTATGTTTTCATGTCAGTACATCTTGTTGTACTTCGAGGGTCGTTTTGGGTCCCTAAAAGTTATTTTTTTGGCTTGCCACATTCAAACTGTAGACAAAGTTAGATTTTGATGGCAGAATGTGTAGCTCTCTGAAAGAAATTTCCAATGGGCTATCACAAACCTAAAATGGAGGTCATACGAAAAATTTATGACCCTAGGAAGTTGAGGTACCAAATTACACCAACTTACCCATAGGGCCCACATGACTTTTGGCGTTTCACCTTCTAGGGTTAGGTTATTGGATGTCTAGGGTTTTGTCATTCATGTGTAATATCAAAAAGGCCTTTGGAGTGTCATTTTAATCCATTCTCCTTAGACAGATGCATGTAGAAGCCACATCTCTTCTCAGAGATAGCTACAACCATTCGAGCAAGTGTTTCAGTTCTGCAGTTTTTACAGTTTCATCCTATTTCATTATTTAATAGAAGATATTGTTCACTGGATATTTCTGTTATTCTTCATATATCTATATTTATTGTATTCAGTCTATTAATCAGTTGGTTCCACTCCTAAATATGGATCAATAAGCTACCTGTATTCTTGGTTGGTTGTGAAGTGCTCAAAGTGGTGCTTTCCTGTGAGGGGTTTCTTCGCTTTTGTGTGGCAATAGGTTGAGTAATATTTTTGGCAATTGTGACAGCTTTATAAGGGTGAGGATTTTTCATCACAACCCCTTTACTACACATGTTGTAGTCTTTTATAATAAATCTAGTGGTATCGGTGTCACCTACAAAGATTTATTCAACATTTTTGGCATTAGAATCCAAACACCAATGCCATAAGAAAAGGGAAAACTATTCTATATTGTTCCCTTCCTGGGTAGTTTCTTCCATGGTCGTTTCTTGAGGTTGGTCATCAACAGTAGATTGTTTTTCCAAAAGTTGGTTAATGACTAGATTCATATCATGTATTCACAAAGGACATTTTTTCTGTAAGTGGTTGTTTTTATTATATGAGTAGAAATTATCCATACCAAGCTCATCAAGGATGAGGGTAACGCTTGGGGTCTCATATGGTTGGCTCTAATTATTTTTCTTTTTGAAAAAGGGTCAGAAAAATTCATGTTGACATGACCCTTCACCAACGTTCTTTTTAAGGTCTACCATCTCGTTGGACAACGTTTTGACTCATTTGAGTACACTTTCTAAGTCTTTTGGTTATTTCTCAGTTTTCTTTCTTAGAAGAAAATAATTCTTAGTATCTACTTTAGTTTCTTCAATTGTTGGGTTGCTACCTAGAGAAATTATTTATTTTGTTGGGTTGCTACCTAGAGAAATTATTTATTTTTCCACTTCCTTTGTTTCTTCAAAATTTTCTTCTAAAGTTGTCTTGTCAAATCACTTGACAAACATTCCTATGGAGGGATGTAAATGTGAAGTATATTATTTTGCAAATAATTTTTCAATAGGTGCAACATTAGCTAGAATTGTTTTTCAAATAGTGGTCAAATCTTGGTAAAATTCTCTCTCGACATTTGGAAATATCATGCATGATTCTAGGTAGGTTCACGGCTCCCTGAGACATTCATATGGGAATGAGATTATGATTTCCATCCATTGTGGGATTTTTTTCGATCTCTTCTTCAGATTCAGGATCAGATTTGGAATGTACCTCATAACCAAAAGTGGAAGTAGTAGAAATTGAAGGAGTAGGGAGCATTTGATCCAACGGTTTAGGTATCTCTTGCAAAGAAACCTTGATTGAGTATTCAATAGAGTCAACAATAATGTTGGATTGGTTAATGGGTAAGATGCCAATCAACTGAAGTAAGGAACAAGTAATTCGTCAAGTTTCATCAAAATCTACGTTCGAAAAAATGTACCAAGTTTCAGGAGTTGTTTCAGGGCTTCCAAAGGAAGAAGATATTTCAAGAGAGGGGGACACGTCTCTATAAGGGATTTCAAACTCGAAATTATCCTCTGAAGGTGGGAAAGAATGTAGTTTTGTTTCATTCGTGGTGTAATCAGAATTTTGGCCATGCGAATGTTGAGGTTACTGCTAGCCATACAACTTAGGGCCTTCTTCTAGCAACAAAATATGATGGCATGGGAAAAATACCCCTCAGCGGATAGGGGTACTCCCCGGTATGAGGTCCCAATTAGAATTCACATTGTTTGAGTTAGGAGGCCCATTTGGATTCTAATTCAAATTCCAATACCGGTATGAGGGTGAGTGGATGGTTTATGATGGAAGAAAATGCAAATGCAAACTATGTTAATGATAAAATAAAGTTATTATATCATATCCTAGCTAGGAGCACTAAATTTAACATATGAATAGATAAGACTGTTAGCAATCCCCACATTTATCCTTTCATCAAATAGATTTTGAATGGGAATACAAATACCATTAACACACACAAAAAATGAATGAATGACAGGAGAAGTATAGAACATTAATTCATGCATGTAAATATACTCATCAACTTAGAGCAATTCATTAAAACGAGAACTCCAATAACTGGAAAGATTATCCATCCACAAAAGAACAGTCTATTCATGAAAAAAAAACTCTTGCAGTGATCATGAATAACAAGCATTTACTTGAAGAAGTTCACAACAAAAGACTACAAAGAAACAAGGTTCTGTCAAAATATGGCGTGAGGTTTTCTTAATATTACTTTGCCACAAAAATTGTTTTCCTCTAAAATTACAAAGTTGAAGATCCCTTTCAAAATGGGTGCTCTATGGTTTTTATAGCCCTCCTTGGTAACAACTTGTGATTTCTTTAATTCGACAAGAAAAAATTACGAGACGCTTAATTTTCCCTTTTTATTTTTCTATTAGTTTACATAAAGAAAAAATAAATGATGGAGATAGAAAAATTCAAATTTCATTGTAGGGATTTTCATTGGTTTTTGTCTCTTATGTAGGCATCCCATACTTCTTGATATCCTGAGATAGAAATAATCATGCAATAAAGCAACGACTCTAAGGCGAACTCATGAGCTATTGAATTATGACAAAGAGTCTTCATGTCCCTAATTAGATTGACCATGAAATCTTGGATCATATTTTGGGCTCTGACAGGTTTTACAAGATGATCACTCATCAAGTCAACCATCACTTTGGGTCAAGTTCTAGCATGGATCTTCCTTTCTTCATGTTTTGTTATAACATTACGAAAACTTGCTCATCTGAATTTAGTTTGCCCAACTCATCAATTCAGGGTATATTACCTTTCAAGGTTAGGATAACAGTCACTTTCTGGAGTTTGAAACATATGGCAAGTGAATTATTTAACTCCTTCTTGAGTTTCTCCCCATATTGTGGAAAATTATCAAGGATAGTGTAATTAAGGTCATCTTCCTAGTCTGTCATTCATGGCAAGTCTTGTGGGGAATGTAGATTTTTTATTATCCACAGATTTATCGCATTTAGTCCAACTATGATTGTTGAAAAGTTTGTATTCTTGGCTCGAGCCTTATTGAATTGATCCATGATTTGGGTATATTTTCGATAAAAAAAAATCATTCCCGCATACATGTGTTTCACCAGGTTATGGAATTATTTTCTGACATATTCTTCACATATAGTGAACTCCTGAATTTCTTTATGATCATTCTTGTAGTGTTTTACTTTTTCTTCTCATGACCTTATTATTTCTTTCTTCTCTTCTATTTCACGCATCATGTCTGCCAAGTTTTTCTTTGATGCTTGCGATATGGAAACATCGGTTGAAGCAATAGATACAGGATCATATCTAATGTTTTATGTTACCTTTTAGTCATCACTGATAATGGAGCAACTCCAACCACTAGTAACACTCTAGTTTTTTGCAATATGGTATTTCCTGAATCCTTATCAGATCTGAAGGAATTTAGGTTGGCCACCTTCTGGGACTTTGATTATGTGTAAGCTCCCAACCCCAATTCTCCTAATGGGAAGTTCCCTCCAGTGAGGGGGATGTCCATCAATGATACTAGAATGTCTATGTCCATGGGGTTAGGTCCGTTTTATTCTTCTTGCTTTATTTTCGACTCTTCTTTTTTCCTTCATTATGCTTCCACCTCCGTTGTTGCTTCTTGTTATGATTCAACTGTTACCTTTTACTCTACTCCAGTTGTTGATACTACTTATTGATGTCATTTAAGATCAAATTCTTCCTCTTTTCTCTTCTTTAGTGATTCAATTTTTTCTTTAGTAGTATCTGTTGATTTTCTCTTTTTTTCCTCTTCTCTTTGTTCCTTTTCCTTTCCTTCCTTTTCTTTCCTTATTTTCTCTATTGCTGGATTGGATGACTCCTCTTTTCTTTTCTGTTCTTCCTCCTCTTTTCTTTTTTATTCTTCCTCCTCTTTTGAATGGTATTCCTCCTCCTAATTCTTATGTTGAGCTTCTCTATCTCTTTTTTCATCTTCTATTATGCCTCCCCTTTGAGAGTTAACTATTTATTCCTCTTCACAAATGTTTGACATGTAACTCCATTTGTATTTATGGTTGTTGTAGTGGGTGTTGGCGATGTTCAGAGGATCACGCATTCAGAATCCTTCTTCACCGAAGTGCAAAGAGGCCAATGTGTTCACTTCTTCCTACGCTTATTTGACATCCTTGAACGAGCAGGAATTCACCCATAGCATGAGAAGATGATAGATTGATTTTTTTTTATCTATGTACATTTTTTTTCCTGCCATATGTATCATTGTGTGATAGGCTATCTCTTATAGAATCAACCTGTTAGGGACAAATGTTGGGAACATATGGGGAGATTTGGTGGCACCATATACCCTTATGTATGTGTCATACTCGAGTAGGTACCAGTCACCTACTCTCACTACAATGGCCTGACCCTTATCTATCATACAGGGTGTAGGAAAACATAATAGGAGTTTGCAGAGAGAAATCAAGAAATTTTCACAAACTCTCTGATATTCAAAACAATAGTTTTGATCCCATGAAAGTTTGTAGTAAATATGAATCGTGGGGTTTGACTCATGCCTAGCCCATATGTGTATATGCATGAGACACACACATTATATTGATCAGATGTGATGACATGCGAAAGCTGGGGAATTTTCTTGGAGCCGTGTGCTTTGCTCGACAAGTGCTTGTTCTAAAGTTGAGGGTAAGATGTGGGTAAATTCATGAAGGTGGGTAACACTTTCATGAAAATTTGATCTCCAAAATTTTGAAAGATAGTTTTTCGACTGAAAGATACTTTTTCCGACCGAAATATTTTTCAGCTGAACACTTGAACGTCAAATTGAATGATACAGTAATGACACCCTTGATTTTCGTGTAGAATTTTAGTCAGACGGATATTTTTCATCTGGAAATATCTTTTCAGCCGAAAATACATTTCTGCCGAAATAATATTTCATCCAAAACAATCTTTCAGTCGAAATATATTTTTGACCGAAACAATCTTTCGGCCGAATTTTTATTTATTTATTCACCGCACATCGTGACTGTAACGTTTTTTCAGCTCTTGGTGATTGTGAGAGGGTTGTAGGTGAGTGTTAGTGAGTGATAGTGAGTGAGATCTTGGCGACTCTAAGAGATATCTTGGTGTGGGCATCGTGTTGGAGGGTGGTCCTGTGGGTGGACAAAGGTAATCTTAAACTGATGTTTCAAATTTAAATTTAAATTATGTAAGTTTTAATTTTATTTTTTAATTATAATTTTTATTTATTATTGTATTTTGTTAAATTAAATTTATATTTAGAATTGTTATTGTGACTTGGCCACTGGGGGCTATCCCCGTGGCCAAGAAATGGGCACGCCAATGGCTTGGCCACAAAGATGGCCTCCTGTGACCAAGTCACAGTCCCATGGATTCACCAAATCTTTGCAAGAAGAAGATCAATTTGAAAATATTTAATTTTTTCCAAGTACGTACTAGATTCGCCAATGATTACTTCATTAAATACATGATTAATATTGCAAGAGAAAAATAGGAATGATTTTACTCTAACCATTGTTAAATAAGAGATTTACAATGGACGTTCATTGCCAATTTTTAAGGAATTTACTCCTATTATAAAATAAGGGTTAACATGTACACCAAAAATCAATAGACAATAACATAATCAACCGAAATAGAGAGAGTAAAACCAATACATTCTGCAAGGATTCCTCGAAAAATGTTTTCCTCGAAAATTTTAATAATTAGAGCTCAAGTGGCACTTCGGCCTTCACAATACACAGTTTATCCTTGCAAAATTTAAGTGTTCAATTGTTCACGATATATATCCTATTCGATAATATTAGGTTAATCTACACCTAGTAATATAACTGGTTATATTACCGATATGAGATACTATTTTTTTACATATTAGGAGATATGATTCCTTCAAGAAATACCTCAAAAATATACATATATGTTGAAATTCTAATCTCCTTATGAGTATCAATATTTTTATATATAGTGATACCCAATAATAGTTCATTTTTTGAATTCTATTACTCTACTGGATTAGATTATCTTTCTTAAAAACAAAGAAATAAAATTCCATACTCAATATAAGAATAGAATAGAAACACCAATGTTATTGAAGGTTAAAAATAAGTCTATACCTGAATTGCACATGATATACTCATAATTTTGCGAATCTATTGGATATATAAGAAAAAAAAATCTAGAGAAAATATTGAGAATTATCATTCGCATGAAATAACATGAAACTTACATGGATTCCCTATAACTAATTACAACTAGAATTTAGTAATTTCTCAATTACAATAAAATCTTCTATATCATAGAAAAATATAGTCTCCTCCATAGGGATGCCCCCCCGCAGATTCTTTAGATTACAGATTCTGTAGATTACACAATATATTTTTAGATTCTTGATGGACAGATTCTATAGATTACACAAAATATTTTTACATTTATGTTAGTGTTAGATTTGTTAATTAGTGTTCATTTCTTGTTTCTGTGTGACATTTAAATTTATGTTTATTTTAAATTTGTTAGTTAGTATTTATATTTAATATTTTTTATGAGCCCATGTGCATATTATATTTCTTGTAAATATAATACAAATAAATCTGTTTTTCTGTTTCTTTTTCTTTAAATATAATTATGTTCTTCTATTTCTTGAAATATAAATCTATTCTTCTATTTCTTTTTCTTTAAATATAAATATGTTCTTATATATATAATGATTCTTGGTCAATTAGATTTCTACATATACAACATCATTTGATAATTTGAGTGCCCAACAAATATACATATAAATGATGTACATTATTTTCTATCTTATAATTTGTAATGGAATATTTGTGAAATATACATACAATGGAATTTTTTTAAAACACACACACACACACACACACACATATATATAATAAATCTAAAAATAAAATAGGAAGACAATTTAAAAATTACATGTTTATATGTTCAAACTATACACACAAACAATAAATTTATAAACAATATGGATTTATTTAAAAATGAGAATTTGATATAGACATTAATAAATAATTTATAAACAATATGAATTTAGTTAATTTGATATAGACATTTAACAATCAAATATTAAGTTTTTAAATTTGATATAGAAATTTAACAATCAAATATTAAGAATAGAGTAAGAATTTAAGTGATTAGTCTATGCCTAAGGAGTCGTCCAGGAGCCGAATCGACTATCTTTCAGTTTGATGTTAAAGATTTAGATTCAAATTCCATGATTTTTTGTGCATAGATAATCTCTTATTAAAATTGGTTGTGACTTGGCCACAGGGGGCCATCCTTGTGGCCAAGCTGTGGGCATGCCCATGGCTTGGCCACATAGATGGCCCCCTCTATCCAAGTCATAGTCATTTCAAACATTTTATATTTTATAAAAATTTCATAAAAATTTAAAATTGTCCAAGTTTTTATTTCAAACGTTTTTTATTTTATAAAAATTACAAATCTTTAGGAATTAAATTTATAAATCCATTTTTACATATGTAATATTAGAGTATCATAAGTTATAAACATTATTTTACAGATTGTTGATTATGTAACTACTTGATGTACATTGTTGTCTATCTTATAATTTGTAAAGGAATATTTGTAAAATATACATACAATGAAATGTTTTTAAAACATAGATTTAAATTTAATTTTTTTTTAATTTAAAAATAAAATAGGAAGACAATTTTATAGTAGAGTATCATTGAATATTAGAGTATCCATTTAATACTCTAATATTAAATGATACTCTAGTAAGATACTCTAATGTAATATGGTTGGCTTTGTAGTCAGCAACTGACTGAATTTCCCATTTTTCAGTCTCTAGAACAACTAAATTCAACACTCACTTTTGATATGGCTCCTCTTCCAAACCACAAACTCTTATCATAGTAAACTACTCAAAAAGGAACCAGTCTCCCACTCTGGTGTTGTTTTAAAATTGTAGTGACCCTTTGACTAAAGGAATAATTATAACGAATACTTCATTGTGGATAATATAGTCTAATATAGACATAAAAGACTTTACAAACTACAAAAAACCTTCGCTGATGAAATGTTTTCATACCATAGGCAACCACTCAATGGTTGGGAGAGAAACATGTTGGCTGGTCATTCACCATCCTAGACTTAAAATAACCCATATGTGAGTAGTTTTGATGGATTAACATATGGACTAAGTGAGACTGGTACTTGAATGACCTTGTACCCCTAAAATCTAAAAACTGTTGGTGCATTTTATTTTCCAAGAACTTGCAGAAGTCAAACCTTATGAATGTTTGATTCTCGGGGTGTGAAAAGGCTACTAGGAAACCCAAAAACAATGGCATCCATTATAAAACTATTATAAATAGAAACAAACTTTGAGACATAGGCATTATATTCATTGAATTCATTCCCTAAACCTCGAGGACAAATACACCAAAACATAGGTAGTATATTCATTGTTATAACATTGTTTAATATGTTATAACATATTACAATGTGATATGTTATAACATATTACAGTGTAATATGTTATAGTAATATATGTTATGACATATTACAATGTAATATGTTATGACATATTACATTGTAATATGTTACAACATATTACATGGTAATATGTTATGAAAAATCTGCATTAATATAGCACTCAACAAATAGAAAAAAAACAATGAAACATAGGTAGTATATTCACTGTATTCATTCTCTCAACCTCCATAATAGATACACCGAAGCATGTAACAATCACTTTGCATTGATAGAGAATCTGATAAAATACATCAATATTTCATGTCAAAGCCTCATTTACAAATCTAGAAGAAAGAACAGTTTTAAAATCTACAAAATATCATATACAACAGATAGAAACAAACCTTGAAATACGGGGAAAATGTCCACTGCAATTATTCCCATAACTAAAATATGTTACAGTACTTTTCACTATAATAGAAAGACACAAGCAGTGAACATTTCATGTCAATGTCTCATTTACAGAATGATAAGAAATAACAAATTTAAATCCAAATATCTAACTCCATTGCCATGGATTGAGATACCAATTATGATTCCTCCAAAAGTCAAGATAGCTTTCATTTTCAACAAAGAAGGGCTTAAAAGTATGAAGACTCAGAAATAGAATAGAATTAATGATACCCAAGAAAACTGATAAGAACACAACAAAAAGRTCATAGCAGAAATGAAATCTGAACTTCCATCTTCATTCTTGTGATTAGTTGCATATACCTTAGATTGAGACTCTACACTCTTAACTATATCTTAATATTCACATAGCTCATATGGGTAATATATGAAGYTGATTCCATTTCTTTAGCTCTCACTTAATCAGAGAAAGTAAAACCCATATGTATTGGATAAGAGTATATACCCTTTGAAAGACCCTTGTTAATGATCTATTACCCTTTGTATTTATAGAAACATTTAGTTGAATATGAGCTTCTATTACCCTTTGGATAAGATACTAGTTCAATATTGTGATGTATTACCCTTTGTATTTACACAAGCATTGGAATCAACCAACCAAGTCTTGGTTTTCCACGGCGTTTCTGACAGGATGGATATACCAAAATGATTAAGAGGTCATTCTCAACCCCTATATCGATGGGGGCACTAGAATAAGGTCGGTAAGCATATAAACAATGCTTTATAACCGCATATAAGTGAATGTTTAGCAATGTCAAATCATCTAATCACATACGCTTAGTATATAAAAAGGTTCGTCATAAATATAATTCCAACAACTTGCAATCATATAATACATTTTCTCTATTAATGCCCCCTCCAAGTGTAATATAGAATTGTTAATACTTAGTGCCATTGATTTGTAGATGACATATTTCTTCCATCCAACCAAACATACAACAGATAGAAACAAACCTTCAAACACGGGGAAAATGTCCACTGTAATTATTCCCACAACTAAAATATGTTATAGTACTTTGCACTATAATAAAAATACACAAGTAGTGAAAATTTCATGTCAATGTCTCATTTACAGAACGATAAGAAATAATAAATTTAAATCCAAATGTCTAACTCCAATGCCATGGACTGAGATACCAATTACGATTCCTCCAAAAGTCAAGCTAGCTTCCATTTTCAACAAAGAAGGGCTTAAAAGTATGAAGACTCAGAAATAGAATAGAATTAATGATACCCAAGAAAACTGATAAGAACACAATGAAAATCCCATAGAATAAATGCAATTTGAACTTGCATCTTCATTCTTGTGATTAGTTGCCACTAGTACATATGACCAAATTTGCGACGGTTTTTCGTTGATATTGCCACACTTATCCATCGCAATTTCCATGAAAGCCAAGGTTTTTTTTCATCAGAATAATTTCGTCGCTCTATCGACGATCCAAGTGTGTGTGGAAACATCGATGAAATTATCTCTCCACATGTCACCACCTTCAATTTCAGTTAACCCGTTGCATCGTCGCAATTATGACGAAACCACATCGCAAGTACAATGAACAACCATGGAAATTACGACGAAATTTCATCGCAATTGCGACGAAAATTTATGACAAGACAGAAAATTATGACACAGATGTTGTATGTGCGACAAAAAACTGTGGCAACTTACGAAGAATACATGTGGCAATAGAGACGACATTGATTCATCAAGACCAAAGTTACGATGAAGATGTTGTATGTGCGACGGAAACCTATGGCACCTTGCAACGAAAGTTCATCGCTATTGCTACGATGGTCAAAATGCAATTTTTTCTGACGAACTATCGTCGATATTGTGATGATTGCATTAAGTTTTAAATTTTTTTTTACATGAGATATGGTATTACCATATTACATTGTGGGTTAATATGGAATTACCATATTACA
>SNQJ01S0184123.1:0-18900 GCA_010110895.2 Picea sitchensis | reverse complement strand
CGGGGGTGGCTAGTGGTAAATCCATTCGGAGTCGTTGAGCTTACGATTGGGTGGAAATGAGAACCCCTCTTAGCAATTGCATCACCTGGTGTTTTCTGATAAGTGTTATATCTTGTATCTTGAATTTAAATATTCTGACATGTATGCTCATGGTTTGTGAAATTATGAATGATTCCGTATAAGACTGTTTGTATGGTGTTTGATCAGAAATGGTGGCTGCATGCTTATATTGGAAAGACCATATATGACTTACGTATATATTTGTATATATGTATATTTTGAACGGATTCAGTATTCAAGTCTGTTTTCGGGAAATCTATTCCCTTATTTTATTTCAAGTAATGCCTTGGATATATCTCCCCATAAGGACACCCTTTTTAAAAGTTTACCCATGAATCTGCTGGAGGATTTTATGGTGTAAGTTTGAAAAACCTTGCAAGAGAGAGAGAATGGGCCTCTTAGACTTAGAACATTTCGACGTTTTGGCACCCGGGGTATCTAGGTGCAAGTTCTCTTGTACTTGCGAGTCCCGAAATCCCGACCCGCGAAATCCCGAAATGACAGTGTGTGGATGAATTAAGGACCTCTCAGTGGTTCGGTACCCAGGATACCCTTCCTCTTGCTAAATGCATGAATGAGATCATTTCGGAGGATCTAAGGTCTATTACGACCGTTAAATTGAATGAAGGAACGCAGGCGTTAATGCCTCGACCCCTTTTTAACCTTCGTAAGTAGTGAAGAAATCGGGACCGTTGATCCTAAGACCCATGGGAGTACCTGGACCGTCTAGCTATAGAGTACACGTGGTGGACGGTAAGCGTTTCGGTTTTTCGACACCCGGGAGATTAGAGGGTAAGAACCCTTGTCCTCACGACTCGTGAAATCCCGACATATGAAATCCCAAAATGCTAGCGTGTGGGTCAGTTATGAGTTTTTGGAGTTTCGGCACTAGGGGTACCTAAGTGCGAGTTCTCCTGTACTCGCAAGACTCGAAATCTCGATTAGCAAAACCCTGAAATGAACTAGCATGGATGAGTTGTGATGTTTCGGCGTTTCGGTACTTGGGACACCTAAGGGTAAATTCCCTTGTACTCGCTAGTCTCGAAATCCTGATTAGCGAAACCCCGAAATAGTCTAACGAGGATTTGAGTCCCGATATTTTGGTGTTTCGGCATCCGAAATATCCAAGGGCGAGATCCCTTGTACTCGCAAGTCCCGAAAGACTTGCGATAGCCCGAAAGATAGAGTGTGGAAAAAGTTAACATATTTCGGTATTTCGGCACCTGGGGTACCTAAGTGCGGGCCCCACGTGTTCGCCAGTCTCGAAACCCCCGACTCGCGAAATCCCGATGGATGGATTCCCGAAATAATGAAGCATGTTAGAGTTTGGTGTTTCGGAGTTTCGGCTCCCAGGAAACCCAGGTGCGAGACCTCCTGTCGTCGCACATCCCGAAATCCCGATGGAGAAAACCCTGAAATAGTGAAGCACATTAGAGTTTGGTGTTTCGGCTCCCAGGAAACCCAGGTGCGAGACCTCCTGTTGTCGCACATCCCAAAATCTCGATGGAGGAAACCCCGAAATAGTGAAGCATGTTAGAGTTTGGTGTTTCGGAGTTTCGGCTCTCGGGAAACCTAGGTGCGAGACCTCCTATCGTCGCACATCCCAAAATCCCGATGGAGTAAACCCCGAAAGGTGGAGTGACATGTTTTAATCCGAGGCATTTTTAGTTATGACAAACTATTGGCCCCCTTCGGATTTCGGCACTTCTAGAGACAAGAGAGTAGGGGAACACAAATGCATCACGATTTCCCGAATCGCGAAAGCCGGAAGTACCTCTTCGGTAAGGCCTGTGGTCATAACCGTCGATCATATGAGTGCGGTTAAGGGATAGCAGGGTCTGTATTAGGGCCCATAGGGAATTGGAGAAGTTTGTTCCTCAAAGATCAGAAGAAAAGGGCCGAAATTTTTTGATTTTGTAGTGGGTGTGTTACAGTCAGCCTGATGCTAACTAACATGTGGAAAAAAACACTTCAAGAACCTCGAATCCATATTATTCCTTGTCATGATCAAGGAGGGAATATGTCTGGGCCCAATTACCACAAGTGCACCTTTATGATAAATGTATGATATCTCCCTTGGTCTGCAACCCAATCTAGAAAAAGTTCTTCCTGATGTTGAAACATCAACACTCCCTCTTAGCTAGGGAGGTATTTTTCCATAGTGGTACACAACTATTGTCCAGAGACACACAATCTCCGCCAGTGGTACACAACCACCATAGTAGCAAAAGGTTTGTCATACATGGCACTCCCATGTGGACTTCTAGAGGCTACTCCCTCTAGGAACACTTAGGGTGAACTCCCCATAGTGTGTGACGTCAAGGGTCAATTCCCTTGACATGTCCTCATGTGCTCTCCACATGGGACATTAGGCTATAAGCCCAAATGCACTTATCCCTTCTCGAATAAGTGTCCAACTTATCCCTTCTCTAATATGTGTCCTCACAGATCAACTCAACTCAATTCACATAGGAGTACGATTTGGAGAAAGTTTGTCACACATGGCACTCCCATGTGGACTTCTAGAGGCTTGTTTAGGTCATTTCCCACTTTCGAAAAATTCCCTCCCCTTTTCGATTCTCCCGAATTCTTTTCTCCCTTTCTTTTCCCCCTTCTACACTTACCCATTTTTCCCTTTTTCTTTCTTCCCTCTTACTATCCCTTTCTAGTTCTAACACTTAGTCACATTTTAGACCACGGGTTCCCAGGTTGGACTTACAATTTCTCACCTCCATCTACAACTTCACATCACGAGTCCGACTGACCGCCGTGTTGTTCTATACTTAGCCGATTCTACAATCGCGGGTTCCTGGGTTGACGAGATTGAGTTTTCATGTTCCCGTGTTCATTGATAGACACATTTCACCAAAGAGTTTCGTGATCTACATTTCGATCCCCGGACTCCCCAAATTGCCTAAGTGTCATTATGCCTACATGAATCCCTCTGACTGCCGCGTCATCCCACACTTAGCGAATTTCGCGCCTCATACCATCGTGGGCTCTCGGGTTCGTGGGTTCTTGGGTTCACAAAAATGTCAAGTCACATATTGCCCCCATCCGTCCCCGCCACCCTCACTCCCTTCCCAATGCACATTTACTATGCTTTTAATGCTAATAAATTACCATATAGGTTCGAAAGGATGGTCATTAATAAGAAAAAGGCTCAAGGAAATATCCTATTAAAGCTCATTAAAACAAGATTTATGGAGGATTATATCATCTCCCTCCAACGTTCATTCCTAACATAATTTGGAGCAAGGGAACGTTCTCGTCGACTTATGGCAGCAACTCGAAAATAGTTATGTGGAGATACACTGAATATTTTCGGGCGCGAGGATCGAAGTTTTCAGTGGTCTAGGGCATATTCCTATTATTCATCTCCTTCTGCCCAGAAGGAAATAATCTGGACGTCTAGAATTGCACGCATAGGGTGTGTCCCAGAATTTTTTTATTGTAAGGAGTTGGTCACCTAGTACGCTAAGAGATACATTCCAAGCCAACAGATCATCCAGTTGCGAGACAATTCCCCTCTCTCTATCACCTCAGGTTTTATGTAAGATAATGAGGCTTCTCGAGCCAACGCTCACCTTCAAAGGTGAATATTGCAAGGAGTTCTTAAAAAATCATGATAATGGATTGGACCTCTTACCTGAATTCCTAGAGAACCCAACGACCATCCCTAAGGACATCACAAGATTGCAGGTTGGCTCATTTAAAAATCTCTTCGGGGAAATTGCATGGATTTTTACGAGGATAATAGGGCAGGAAACCACGACGAGCATCTCTCAGATGATTCTTTACATTCTTTATTTTACGGTCAAGGAACAGACCATCTTCGATTGGGTTAAGTTGATTTCCATTGAAATCTCTTCCCAATTGGCGCAATACAAGAAGGAGAAAAAATTCTTTATGTCATCTTATTTGGTTTTCACGATAGTGCATTGTTGTTAGTTCTCGAGATTGTCTGTGTGCAAGAAGGTAAACTGTGAATTTGACCCAGTGACCTTCTGGTATCAAACATTTTGGAGGCACAAGGCCTCTCAGTGTTTTTATGAAGTCTTTAATGATTTTGTATCAGTTTTTAAAGAATTGTTGTTTGGAAAGAACGCTCCCCGGATGTCTGACTAGGTGAGTAAGTTCATGAATAGGAAGGGGACACTAGAACAAATGGAAAATTATAACATTATAAGGATTTTTGGATCCAAAGAAAATCCTTCTTTCCTTCCATGCCACATATTTGACAAAATGTTTTTTGTTGAGATAGCAAGGCAATACACCTGTTGGTTGCATTTTTTCCATGAAAAGAGAAAAAAACAATTCATACCTCTTCCTTGGAAAGTCGAGGATTTCATATTCGAAAATATGAACAAGATTGATGAATTCGCGGGCCACTTTCATGGCCTCAATTTAAAATATGCTGAAAAAGTAAAAGTGTTCGACCCTAGTGGTATTTTTGTAGAACATCTATTGGATGTTGTTTTCAACAATTCTTTCATTAACATTATTCAAAATGAAGACAGAGACAATGCCTCAAGCACTCCTGCTCGTGACACTGGTGACCTAGAGACAATACTCAACACCAATGAGTCGTACAAGCAGAGAGGAAAAGGTAAGGGTGAGAAAAGTGGCCAATCCTCGAATGTCACACCAAAGAGTACAACATCTTGGAGCAGTGTTCCAATGGCCTACCCAAGTAAGAAAGTCACCCACAGTTCCTCGGGCAGAGGAGGAGATAAGAACCCTCCTTCTGGAAAAATTGAAAGTTCTCATAAACTTCCCTTGAGGAAGAAAAGAAAAAACATTGTGCATGAAGAGGAGGGACCTCGAGGAGAAGGTGATATCCACAACCTCTCCCTCGAGGATATGGAACTCGAAATTGACATCGAGAAAGTGTTCCCCAACGATGACCAGCTAGAGAATACTGCTCACCAGAACCCTTAGATGGAAATAATTGGGACTGAGAACTTCGACGAAGAAGAGTCTTTTGCATTTCAGAGCGTTGTTTTTTACAACGAATCCAAAAATTTGGTTATTGAGAAATGAGATGTAAAGAATAAGAAGGGGAAATCTTGTTCATAGATTAACCTACAAAACATGCGGGATTCCCAAATTTCCCAGATACACCGAGCAATTGGATATGCTCTAGACAATTCTATTTGAGGCCTTGAAGTGGAGAATGTCAGGTTAAAGGAGTTAATCAAATAATTGGAGGAAGCTTTAATGCCCCTTCCAATGCTTGCTAGTCCTTTAGCGATGATCGGGTCTACCACACATGTGGAAAAGTTAAAAGGATTGGCAAGCCTTCTCACATAATCCCGAGGCTATGTGGAAAATAATATCAAGAAAATAATGGAATTAATAACAGAGGCTTGGGAGATGTCAAAGAGCATGGTCTCTTTTGGAACAAGAGCACACGCTTTTCAGGAATATTTGCAAGCAGATTTGAAAAATGAGGAAGGTTTCTACCTCGATGTGGTTGTACCATTTGGTGTTAAAGTTACTAATATGACAGAATTGAGAAGAAGAGAGGAGGATCTCCCTTCTCCGAACCGAATAAAACAACTGAACGCATGCTGGAAGGAAAAGGTAAAAAACCTGAATGGTATTGTTCAAGCATGCAGCCGGGCCATAACTAGAAAAGAGGAATTATTCAAGAAGTTAACTGAGATAGATCTAGCTGGAAACACTAATGAGGTCCAAGACCCAAAATTGATACTCAACTTGTTGTTCTCAACCAAGCAAGCATTTGATGAACAAGTTGAGATCTTTAAAGGGTTTTCATTTGAAAAATTCTATGGCATTCTTGAATATGGTGAAGATGATGTGGAAAACTGGTTAGTTGATTATTCGATTAAAAACCAAGATATTGAAGAAGCATTGAGGAACATTTCTATTGATCTAAGGGACTTGGAAGGTGAACTCTTCAATATAAAAATCCGGCATGAAATCAATGTGGCGCCAATGAGGAGCTACATTGAGGAGTGGTTCAAAAAGGTTGTCGACAAGCTCACCAATGAAGGGAAAAGGACGATTGAGACAGTTTCTGTAACTGTCGAGGAGAACCATAAAAGGACATCAGCGATCAAGTGAAAAACCATGAGATACCATCATAGTAAGTTCATACTGATCACATCTTTTTTTCTTTCTCAAGCTCTTCATCCAATTACTCCACCTCTTTAAATAAAAAGGTTTAACTGAAGACTGATATTTTTCTTTTTCTTCTTACCAGGTCTTGTTGCCTTCCACCGCCCACTTTCTTCTTTCTACGAACTTCATTCTTATACATATTTTCTTTATGTTCCGCGGGAGCCCCAATCCCAGTCATTATGACAAATACATTTTAATTTCAAAGAATATGTATTGAACTATATATTTTTTAGAAATTCCAAGAGAGTTATTTTGGGAACAATCTCGACTGTACTTTGTAACCCAGTTTTTTCTAAATATAAAGTATTTGAGGTTGATCTATCGTTATCTCCATTTGAGCTGCCCATGTATTACTATGTAAAATTTCTCTTATGCATGCGGATAATTTTCTTTTAGTTTTTATGTGATCAGAAATCTTTATCCCTACTATGATGGATGTGAGGAATTCTGCTTATTTGCTTTAAATGTATGAATGTGTGTGTGTGTTTCCTGGTCCATTCTCAGGAACTCTCTTTTAAAAGAAAATAAAAATATTTTATGTTTTTTGTTATATCTATTTTACTTTCCTTTGACAAACTTCTTTAACAGTCCCACATTTTACAAATCTTGGATAGAGGAGTACCACCTCTATATAAACGCAAGAGGATTTGCATCCTTGTGAGGTTGTCATTTCGGTCCTGACGGATTCAAGTGTCAACATTTTTGGCGACTCAACTAGGGACATGAAATGAAAATTTGAAACCTAGCCCAATGTTTGGAAAGAAATATATGACTTTACCCCAGGGTAACCAGCCCCATTTAAAAATTTCACTCAATAATCAACAAAGCATTTTACACCAATTGTATAATCTGGTAATAGCAACAACCCATCATGTATTACTCTGTCAAAGTTCTCTTATGCATGCAGATAATTTTCTTTTAGTTTTTATGTGATCAGAAATCTTTAGCCTTACTATGATGGATGTGAGGAATTTTGTTTATTTGCTTTAAATGTATGAATGTGTGTGTGTGTTACCTGGTTCATTATCAGGAACTCTGTTTTAAAAGAAAATAAAAATATTTTATGTTTTTTGTTATATCTATTTTACTTTCCTTTGACAAACTTCTTTAATAGTTCCACATTTTACAAATCTTGGACAGAGGAGTACCACCTTTATAAAAACGTAGGAGGATTTTCATCCTCGTGAGGTTGTCGTTTCGGTCCTGACGGATTCAAGCGTCAACATTTTTGGTGACTCAACTAGGGACATGAATTGAAAATTCAGAACCTGGCCCAACGTTTGGAAAGAAATATATGACTTTACCCCAGGGTAACCAACCCCATTTAAAAATTTCACTTAATAATCAACAAAGCATTTTGCACCAATTGTATAATCTGGTAATAGAAACAACCCAGACTCGAGAAGAGTTAGAAGGGTCCTGGAAGATCTTAGTCCAATAAAAAGAAAGAGAAATTCTTCGAAGACAAAGGAGAGAAGAACGATAAGATTGAATAAATCAAAGATTGGCTAGAGCAACACAAGATCAAGGTCAAGATTGAGGTTGGACGAGTACAAGGGACCCATCACCCGAAGAAAAAGTAAGCAACTCTCTGTCCCTAGAAGTGAAAAGTCTGATTCTGAAACCTCCTAAAAAATGGAAGTAAGAGATGAACAACCCCGAATCGAACATCATGAGGAGAGACAAGGAGGCGAAATAGATGCTGCAAGAAACCAAGGAATCCCAGGGTTTGGAAATAGAAGGAGGGTGAGAGATTGCCCTCTTAATCTCATGGGTGAACAACAAAAACTCCCAGTTCTCCCTAAGGGAACCTTGAAGGAATTTTTTGGAGATGGGTCAATCGATGAAAAGAGGCATTTGCATTTATTTCTTGACGTTTGTGACTTTCACCGAGTTGAACATGATGACGTCATGGTGAGGTTTTTTTTTTCAAACTTTATCAGAAAGAGGTTATGAATGGTATAAAACATTGTCGAGTAGATCCATTTCCTCATTTAATGACCTCAAAGTTATGTTCCTAAATATGTGTTCCCCCCCAATTGCCTACCATACCCTCCTCACAGACTTCACCTAGAGGTTAAGGAAGAACAAAAGGATATGATATTTTAATCTCAAGTTCAATAAGACTTTGAGTAGAATCCCAGAAGACAAAAGACCAAACTACCTGGTCATTCTTGGTTGCTATAAGAATGCAATGCCCTCGAATGTGAAATATGCCATCAAAACATCCCAGATGGATACCCTAGAGGAAGAAATGACTAAGGCTACTAAGATGGAAGAAATTATGATTGAAATGGGCGTCGAGCCCCGCATTATATTGGGAAGAGTACAAAGATAGATGGGAGGATTGAATATTGATAATCAAGGATCTTGCAGCTTGAGAAGAAACGAATAGTTTAAACCTTGAGAAACTCAAAATCAAATGGTGGGAGGAGGTTTTTTTAAGGGAACCATACCTGACATAAAAGTTGACCCTACGACAACATAGGAAACAAGCAAAGAGTTGAGATTGCGCAGATGAATGGAACCATCAAACAGATGCAGAATGAAATAACCAGGCTGAGAAGGGGAGATAATTACATGCCAAACCCAAGAATTCCAATTCTCGAAAAAAGGAGGAACCCTCGCCTCAAAAACAGAGTCAAATTCGAGAACACTAAAGACCCACCAAGACCAAGGGTTCCCAGACAACCCACTCCAAATGCGGATGTTTTGGATGGTGTATGTGACGAGAAATTAACCAAGAAGGAAGGTTATTACTTACCTGATGAATTCTCTGAGACAGTGCAGATGGACGGATGCGAGGTGTCCATGTACATATATGGAGAGGGCAACAACGATCGTAACTCGCAAGAAAATGTCACCCAAACAAGAGGATTTGTCAATAGACCAAAGAATAAAGGTGGCTTCGACAAAGAAAAACAGAAAGAAAAAGAAAAGGAAAAAGCCAATGAAAAGTGTCGAATGAGAATGTGACAGTTGGAACCACAAGGCAACCCATAATGACAAGCTCAACTCAAATGACGTATAATGTCGTGGAGGACTTAAGTAAGTTGAGGATAACTTTGCATTTTACAGAAGTGGTGAATATTCCTCAACAAAGGCAAAATATCTTGAAGTTGCTAGATGATCCATCGGAAAGAATGGAAGTTGTTGTTACCACTTCAAAACAGAACCAAAGCCCATCGACTGCTAAGCTGTGAGGTAAAATTCCACAC
Organism: Picea sitchensis; assembly: GCA_010110895.2. NCBI lineage: Eukaryota > Viridiplantae > Streptophyta > Pinopsida > Pinales > Pinaceae > Picea > Picea sitchensis. Next base: position 9,475 of record SNQJ01S0184123.1, on the reverse strand, counting down.
TTCTACATCTCAATTGAAAACCATGATGTTGCATTACATAACTGTTTAGTTGATATTGGTTGACAAATAATATAATTCCACTCGCGGTCATGGAAGCATTGGGCATGAGCTGCACTAAATATTATGAAACTAGCGAGAGCATATATGCCATCGATTTGAGAAAAGTTCCGGCATACAGAGAAATCAAGTATTTTTATGCATGGATTACAACATCTCCTCATATCATCACAGTTTTTAATATTATTGTGGTAGACCTAACTCCAACATACGGGGTTGTGCTGGGAAGATATTGGAGCCCCATGATCGGTGGATATATAATGAACGACGGTAGTTGTATGATGCTACCGGACAAGGAGGGAGTAATGATTAAAGTACCCCGAGAGCTCATAAAACCTTTCTTCGTCAAGAAGAAGGATAATGAATTAATGGAAGACTACGTAGACTCCAAGATCATAAACTATGTTATCTTGGACATGGAGCAGAACGAAAACCTAGAATGAGTTCAAGACTTGGAGGTCCCAGAGTGTGTATTTGAATGCTACTGGAGAATTTTATTCTATGGAGCATGCTCTAAATCGGGGAACAGAGTTGGGATTGTTCTCATAAGCCCAGATAAGATGACACATCCCCACGCTGTAAGACTATAGTTTTCATGCACGAATAACGAGGCAGAATACAAATCTTTAATCCAAGGGATGATCCTCTCACAAGGTATCAAAATAGAAGATCTCACTATGACTGGAGATTCAGAGTTGGTCATCAACCAGGTTACCCAAAAATACAAAATCAAAAAGGAAATACTTAAACTATATTTCAAAAGAGTTAATGAATTGATGGAATCTTTTAGCTCTTTCAATATTGCTTTCATTCAAAGGGATAAGAACCATAAGGCCGATTCGCTAGCTTTGGCGGCTTCATTATCAAATCCAAACAATATCCTAAGAAAAACATCTTTCTAGGTGGAAAAGGCCTTTAGGCCATCTGTGCTCGATAATATTTATCATATTTGCAAGTGTTTGACAATGATGAACAAATGGAGAATTTTTTGTTAAATGATGATGAAGAAGAAGATGATAAAGTGATTGTTGTCCACAAAGAATGCAAACAAGTTGAATATTTGTTCACAAAAGACGATCATGCCAAGAATATTTTTGAAGAAGTTTCAGTTTGAAAGGTGCAAGAGACAAGAAAAGTCAATATTGGAATGAACCAGTCCCTGAAATATGTCAATTTGGGAATCGATTGCACCCCCGAAGAAGTTGATCAATATGTTGCCTTATTCAAGGAATACATTGATGTGTTTTCTTGGACCTATGACAACTTAAAGGCTTATGACAAAATGATATTCCAACATATCATTCCTTTGAGTGAAGAAGCCAAACCGGTGAAACAAAAAATAAGAATGATGAATCCCAAGATGAAGCCTCTGGTAAAAATTGAGTTGGAAATGTTGAAGAAAGAAGGGATAATATATCCCATCAAACATTCAGACTGGATTTCAAATCCATTTATCATCAGGAAGAAGACCGGGGAAATCTAAATGTGCGTCAACTTTAGAGATCTTAACAAAGCGAGCATAAAAGATAATTTTACGTTGCCCAACATGGAGTTTTTTCTACAACAAGTCACGAGATTGGCATGCATGTATATGTTGGATGGTTTCTCTGAATATAATCAAGTTCTAGTGGTTGAGGAAGATAGAGAAAAAATAACATTTGTCACACCATGGGAAACATATACATACGCTAGAATGTCCTTCGGTTTGAAGAATGTTGGAGCTACGTTCCAAAGAGCCATGGATCATGCATTCAACGGACTGATAGGAAATTTCATGGCATACTACCAAGATGACTTGACAGTGCATTCAAGCAAAATGAAGGATCACATCCATCATTTAAGAAAAGTATTTGAAAGATCTAGATCATACAACGTCTCTCTCAACCCAAAGAAATGCTTGTTTGTTGTAACTCAAGGAAAGTTGTTGGGCCACAATGTATGCAAGGAATGGATTTACATTGACCCTAAAAGAGTTAAAGTGATTAATGAACTCAACCCCCCAACATCCAAGAAGGGATTCTAGTCATTCTTTGGGAAAATTAATTTTGTTTGAAGATTTATTCCTGATTAAGCAAGCATCGTAAAACCCATCATTTTGTTGCTGAAAAAAGAGAAGAGGTTCGAGTGGACAAAAGATACTCAAGAAGAATTTAACAATATCAAGGGGGCCATCACCATCGCTCCTATCCTCATTAGTCCATATTTTAAAAGGGATTTTATTATCTATTCATTTTCTATAGAGGCAGTTGTCGCATCCGTCCTCACTCAGAAAAATAGCAACGGAGAAGAGCTCCCCATAAGTTTTATTAGAAAAACTCTACAGGAATATGAGTCGAGGTATCCAGAACTCTAGAAACATGCTTTGGCTCTAGTAAAAGTTGTGGCACACTTTCGGACTTATATACCAAACTCTCATGTTATTTCCTACGTCCCCCGTCAAGATGCTCCTAAATCAACAGTTGAGGGAAGGAAAATGAGCCAACTGGTTAGCAAAAATTCAAGAGTATGATATCGAGATCAAACTGTTGAAGGAAATAAAAGGAGAAGGATTATGCAAGCTTATGGAGAATGGGGACTCAGTCGATGAGATGATTTCAATCTCAGTCGGGGAACCATTAGCTGATTCAGAATGGTACAGATATATCTTATTCTATTTAAGATCCGAGAAATTCCCTGTTACAATGAGTTCCAAGGAGCGAAGGACACTCAAGATGAAGGCAAACCAAAATCTATTAATTGTTGATATACTTTTCAAAAGAAATTTCGATGGTATACTGCTGAGATGCATCGATGAGAATGAAGCTCCATCACTGATAAAAGAATTCCACGAGGGAATATGTGGTGGAAAATTTGCACCCACTGCAACTACTCACAAAATAATCAGAGCGAGATTCTATTGGCCTTCAATCTTTAGGGACTTGTACGTCGCAATAAGGAGATGTTTTTCATGCCAACAGTGCTCAGGAAGAATGAAGAAAGTTGTGATGCCTTTGCAGTCGATTGTGGTGGAACAACCATTTTCCCAATGGGGACTTGATGTTGTTGGGCCCATTAATCTGAAATCTAGCAAAGGGAACATGTACATTCTAACATCTACCATTTATTTCACAAAATGGCCAGAAGCGGTGGTAGTGAATAAGGTCGACGTTGAAGAATTGATTGGATTCCTCAAAGACAACATTTTGTCGAGGTTTAATGTCCCCGATAAATTTATCACAGACAACGGTTCGATCTTCATTGAGTCTAAATTCACAGAGTTTTGTGGAAAATATGGGATCATTATGGGTTAGTCTTCGAATTATTATCCACAAGGAAATGGCCTTGTCGAATCCATGAACAAAACACTTGTGCAGATATTGAAGAAAATTGTTGATGTAAACCAGAGAAATTGGCACCTGAAGCTGGAAGAAGCATTATGGGCAAGCAAGACAACCCCGAAAGATAGTACCAGGATGACTCTGTATCTATTGGTCTATGGGAAAGAGGCAAAAATACCAATTAACCTCGAGCTTAATGCATTGATCTCTGTGGTTAATACTGAAGATACGGAAGACACTTCGCCTACTCAGAAAAGGATCAATAAATTGCTAAAGTTGGAAGAGGAACGAAGAAAATCCCTGAACCGGACTTCTCAGAGGCAACAGACCATCAAAAAATATTTTGATCAAAGAAAAAATAAGATTCAGAAGGGAGAGATGTTACTGCTTTGGAACAAATCCAAGGAAAAGTCATCCATGCACATGAAGTTCGAAGCACTCTGGATCGGACCCTATGTTGTTGAAAAGATATTGGGCTTCAACTCATATATGCTCCAAGACATGAAAGGAAAATTTTTAATGCTTCTTGTCAACGGGCCGAAACATATGAAAGGTTTCTTCTCCTAAGACTTTTCATTCTCATTGTACATAATTTTATTTCTAGTTTGTATATTCTTAATCTGACTCCATAACCAAATGCGCAGAAGCACCTGGCTACAAGAGATTCTGGATTCTTGACAACCCACAAGGGGTCATCATCCCATAGTTGGATTCTATTGTTGAGGTCATTTCCCACTTCCGAAAAGTTCCCTCCCCTTTTCAATTCTTCCGAATTCTTTTCTCCCTTTCTTTTCCCCCTTCTACACTTACCCATTTTTTCCTTTTTCTTCCTTCCCTCTTACTATCCCTTTCTAGTTCTAACACTTAGTCTCATTTTAGACCGCAGGTCCTCGGGTTGATGGACTTACAATTTCTCATCTCCATCTACAACTTCACATCACGAGTCTGACTGACTGCCATGTTGTTCTATACTTAGCCGATTCTACGATTACGGGTTCCTGGGTTGACGGGATCAAGTTTTCATGTTCCCGTGTTCTGTGATAGACACATTGCACCAAAGAGTTTTGTGATCTACATTTCTATCCCTAGACTCCCCGAATTGCCTAAGTGTCATTCCGCCTACATGAATCCATATGATCGTCACGACATCCCACACTTAGCCAATTTCTCACCTCATACCATCGTGGGCTCTCGGGTTCGCGGGTTCCCGGGTTCACAAAAATCTCAAGTCACATATTTCCCCCATCCATCCCCTCCACCCTCGTGCCCTTCCCAATGCACATTTACTATGATTTTAATGCTAATAAATTACCATACATATTTGAAAGGATGGTCATTAATAAGAGAAATGATCGAGGAGATCTCCTATTAAGGCGCATTAAAATAGGATTTACGGAGGATCATATCATCTCCCTCCAATGTTCATTCCTAACATAATTTGGAGCAAGGGAATGTTCTCGTCGACTTATGGCAGCAACTTGACAACATTTCTATGGAGATACACTGAATATTTTTGGGCGCGAGGATTAGAGTTTTCAGTGGTTCAGGGCATATTCCTATTATTCCTCCCCTTCTGCCTAGAAGGAAATAATCTGTACATATGGAATTGCACGCGCAGGGTGTGTCTCGAAAGTTTTTGATTGTAAGGAGTTGGTCACCTGGTGCCCTGAGAGATACATTCCAAACCAGTGGATCATGCAGTTGTGGGACTATTCCCCTGTCTCTCTGTCACCTCAGGTTTTCCGTAAGATGTTAAGGATTCCTTAGCCAATGCTCACCTTCAAAGGTGAAGATTGCAGGGAGTTATTAAAAAACCATGACAACGGACTGGACCTCTTACCTAAATTCCTAGTGAACCCAATGGTCGTCCCCGAGGACATCAAAATATTGCAGGTTGGCTCATTTAAAAATCCTTTCTAGGAAATTGCATGTGTTTTTACGAGGATAACGGGACAGGAAACCATGATGAACATCTCCTGGATGATTCTTTACATTATTTATTTTACGGTCAAGGAAAAATCCATCTTCAATTGGGGTAAGTTGATTTCCATCGAAATCTCTTCCCAATTGGCGCAATACAAGAAGGAGAAAAAATTATTTATGTCATCTTATTTGGTTTTTGCTATAACGCATTGATGTTAGTTTCTGAGATTATCTGTGTGCAAGAAGGTAAAATTTGAATTCAACCCAGTGACCTTCTGGTATCAAACATTATGGAGGCACAAGGACTCCCAACATTTTTATGAAGTCTTTAATGATTTTGTCTCAGTTTTTAAAGAATTATTTTTTTGAAAGAATGCTCCCTGGATGTCTGACCATGCGAGTAAGTTCCTAGATAGGAAGGGGAAACTAGAACAAATGGAAAATTATAACGTTATAAGGATTTTTGGATCCAAAGAAAATCCTTCTTTCCTTACGTGCCACATATCTGACAAAATGTTTGTTGCTAAGATAGCAAGGCAATACACCTACTCGTTGCATTTTTTCCATGAAAAGAGAAAAAAACAATTCATACCTCTGCCTTGGAAGTCCGGGGATTTCATATTCAGAAATATGAACAAGATTGATGAATTCGTGTGCCACTTCAAAAGCCTCAATTTAAAATATGCTAAAAAAGTAAAAGGGTTCAACCCTAGTGGTATTTTTGTAGAACATCTATTGGTTTTTGGTTTCAACAATTCTTTCATTAACATTATTATGAATGAAGAAGGATACAATGCTTCAAGCACTCCCTCTGGTGACACTGGCGACTTGGAGACAATACTCAACACCAATGAGTCATACAAGCAGAGAGGAAACGTTCCGGGTGAGAAAAGTGCACAATCCCTGAATGTCATGCAAAAGAATACAACATCTCAGAGTAGCGCTCCAATAGCCTACCCAAGTAAGAAATTCACCTAGAGTTCTTCAGGCGGAGGAGGAGATAAGAACCCTCCTTACGGAAAAATTGAAAGTTCTCATAAACTTCCCTTGAGGAAGAAAAGAAAAAACATTGTGCAAGAAGAGGAGAGACCTCGAGGAGAAGGTGATATCCACGACCTCTCCCTCAAGGATATAGAACTCCCCAACGATGACCAGCTAGAGAACACTGCTCACCAGAACCCTCAGATGGAAATAATTGGGACCGATACTTTCGAAGAAGAAGAGTCTTTTGCATTTAAGAGCGCTATTTTTTACAACGAATCCAAAAATTTGATTATTGAAAAAAGAGATGTAAAGAATAAGAAGGGGAAATATCGTTTAGAGATTAACCTATGGAACATGCGGCCTTCCCAAATTTCCCAGATACACCGAGAAACTGGAGATGCTCTAGAAAATTCTATTGGAGGCCTTGAAGCGGAGAATGTCATGTTAAAGGACTTAATCAAAGAATTGGAGGAAGATTTAATGCCCCTTCCAATGCTTGCTAGTTCTTTAGTGATGATCAGGTCTACCACACCTGCACCAATGTTAAAAGGGCAGGCGATCCTTCTCACATCATCCCGAGGCTATGTGGAAAAGAATATCAAGAAAAGAATGGGATTAATAGCAGAGGCTTGGGAGATGTCAAAGAGCATGGTCTCTTTTGGAATGAGAGTACACACTTTTCAAGAATATCTGCAAGCAGATTTGAAAAATGAGGAAGGTTTCTACCTCGATGCGGTTGTACCATTTGGTGTTAAAGTTACTAATATGACAGAATTGAGAAGAAGAGAGGAGGATCTCCCTTCTCCGAACTAAATAAAACAACTGAATGCATGCTGGAAGGAAAAGGTAAAAAACCTGAATGGTATTGTTCAAGCATGCAACCAGACCATAACTAGAAAAGAGGAATTATTAAGAAGCTAACTAACATAGATCTAGCTAGCAGCACCAATGAGGTCCAAGACCCAAAATTGATACTCAACTCGTTGTTCTTAACCAAGAAAGCAATTGATGAACAGGTTGATATCTTTAAAGGGTTGTCATTTGAAAATTTATATGGCATTCTTGAATATGGTGAAGATGACGTGGAAAACTGGCTAGTTGATTATTCGATTAAAAACCAAGATATTGAAGAAGCATTGTGGAACGTTTCTATTGATCTAAGGGACTTGGAAGGTGAACTCTTCAAAATAAAAAATTTGGCATGAAATCAATGTGGCACCAATGAGGAGCTACATCGAGGAGTGGTTCAAAAAGGTTGTCGACAAGCTCACCAATGAAGGGCAAAGGACGGTTGAGACGGTTCCTGTAACCACCGAGGAGATCCATAATAGGACATCAGCGAGCAAGTGACAAACCATGAGATACCATCATAGTAACTTCATACTTATCACATCTTTTTGTTTTTATCAAGCTCTTCATTAGTTACTCCACCTCTTTAAATAGAAAGGTTTAACTGAAGACTGATATTTTCCTTCTTCTTCTTACTAGGTCTTGCTACCTTCCGCCACCCACTTTCTTCTTTCTATGAACTTCATTCTTATACATATTTTATTTATGGTCCGCAGGAGCCCCGATCCTAGTCATTATGACAAACACATTTTAATTTCAGAGAATATGTATTGAACTATATATTTTTTAGAAATTCCAATAGAGCTATTTTGGGAACAATCTCAACTGTACTTTGTAACCCAGTTTTTTCTGAATATAAAGTATTTGAGGTTGATCTATCGTTATATCCATTTGATATGCCCATGTATTACTCTGTCAAAGTTCTCTTATGCATGCAAATCATTTTCTTTTAGTTTTTATGTGATAAGAAATATTTAGCCCTACTATGATGGATGTGATGAATTATGTTTATTTGCTTTAAATGTATGAATGTGTGTGTTTCCTGGTCCATTCTCAGAAACTCTCTTTTAAAAGAAAATAAAAATATTTTCCGTTTTCTATTATATCTATTTTACTTTCCTTTGACGGACTTCTTTAACAGTTTCACATTTTACAAATCTCGGACAAAGGAGTACCACCTCTATAAAAATGCAGGAGGATTTGCATCCTCATGAGGTTTTCATTTTGGTCTTGATGGATTCAATCATCATCAAGGCTACACCCTCTAGAAACACTAGGGTCAACTATGCGATGCCAAGGTTCAACTCCCTTGACATTTCCTCATGTGCTCTCCAGATGGGACGTGTCCTCATGTGCTCTCCACAAGGGACGTTGGGATATAATCCCACACACACTTATCCCTTATCGGATAATTGTCCCACTTATCCCTTCTCAGATAAGTGTCATCACATATCAACTCAACTCAGTCACAGAGGAGTACGATCTAGAGAATGTCTCGGGAAGCTGCAAACATCAACACTCCCTCTGAATGAGGGAGGAATTCTCTGCCATGCCAAGTCTGTCACGAAAGTACTTGAACTTTGTCCTAGTTTGGTAAGAACATCAACAACCTGCTCATCTATAGGAAGGTACATAACCAGTACTTCCTTCCTCTGCACCATGTCTCGGATTTAATGGTACTTGATCTCAATGTGGTTCAATTTGTCATGAAACACTGGATTATTTGAGATCTTCACACAACTTTGGTTACCATAGTGAATAATGGTGGAATCCAACACATATTCAGATAAATATGCAAGGATCTTGCGAAGCTACATTGCTTCATGGACTTACATACTTAATGAAATGTACTCTGCTTCTATTGTGCTCAAATCCACAGAAGTCTATTTCCTGCTACACCAAGAAACCACGGAATATCCCAAAGTGAAACAACACCCGAAGGTGATCTTTTTGTTTATTGCACTCCTTACCCAATCAGAGTCAATATATTCCTGCCATATCATATCAATACTGGAAGTATATCTCAGACCATGTCCAACTGTGCCTTGCATGTATCTCAACACATGCTTTGCAAGATACCAGATATAATAAATATGCAGGACATAAATAAAATGCTAGAAATGGCAGAATAACAGTAATATCCAGCATAATATCCACAAGAACACATAAATGATATGAGAACAACAACAGAAATAGAACTTTGATTCAGAAAGCAATGTTCACAGGCCTCTTCGAGGGGGCAACTTCCAATCGAGCAGCGCTCTGTTACAATAATCTCCAAGCTAGGGTTTTCATACCCTCGACCCTTATTTATACTAAATATGTCTATCAAGAGAAGCATCTAG